>JAJEJO010000710.1:351622-430637 GCA_020662805.1 Glaucomys volans | reverse complement strand
TCCTTGATCCATTTTGAGTTGAGTTTTGTGCAGGGTGAGAGATATAGCTTTAGTTTCATTTTGCTGCATATGGATTTCCAGTTTTCCTAGCACCATTTGTTGAAGAGGCTGTCTTTTCTCCATTGTATGTTTTTGGCTCCTTTGTCAAGTATGAGATACCTGTATTTATGTGGGTTTATCTCTGTGTCTTATATTCTGTACCATTGATCTACCTGTCTATTTTGGTGCCAACACCACGCTGTTTTTGTTACTATTGCTCTGTAGTACATTTGAAGGTCTGGTATTATGATATACCCCCTGCTTCACTCTTCTTGCTAAGAACTGTTTTAGCTATTCTGGGTCTCTTATTCCTCCAAATGAATTTCATGATTGCTTGCTCTAATTCTATGAGGTCTGACATTGGGAATAGGTCCAAATCTTCATCATGTTGGCCTAGGACCAGATTTCCTTAACATGACTCCCAAAGCACAAGAAATAAAAGCAGGAATCAATGATTGGGATAGAGTCAAACTAAAAAGCTTTTTCTCAACAAAGGAAACAATCAGAAATGTGAAGAGAGAGCCTTCAGAGTGGGAGAAAATCTTTGCCACACACACTTCAGATAAAGCACTAATCTCCAGAATCTACAAAGTACTCAAAAATCTTTACACCAAGAACACTAATTACCCAATCAATAAATGGGCCAAAGAAATGAACAGAAAAAAAAAAAAAAAAGAAATGAACAGATACTTTACAGAGGAAGATCTACAAGCAATCAACAGATATATGAAAAAACATTCAACACCCCTAGTTGTAAGAGAAACGCAAATCAAAACTACCTTAAGATTTCATTTAACCCAATTAGAATGTCTTTTATTAAGAATACAGGCAACAACAGGTGTTGGCAAGGATATGGGGAAAAGGGTACACTCATACATTGCTGGGGGGATTGCAAGTTGGTGCAGCCACTCTGGAAAGCAGTATGGAGATTCCTTAGAAAACTTGGAATGGATCCACCATTTGAGCCAGCTATCCCACTCTTTGGCCTATACCCAAAGGACTTAAAATCAGATTATTACAGTGATACAGCCACATCAATGTTCATAGCTGCCCAATTCACAATAGCTAGATTGTGGAACCAATCTAGATGCCCTTCAATAGATGAATGGATAAAGAAACTGTGGTATATATACACAATGGAATATTACTCAGCCATAAAGAAGAATAAAATTATGGCATTTGCAGGTAAATGGATGATGGTGGAGACTGTCATGCTAAGTGAGATGAGCCAATCCCCAAAATCCAAAGGCCGAATGGTCTCTCTGATAAGTGAATGATGATGCATAATGCAGGGTGGAAGGGTGGCAAGAATGGAGGAAGGATAGATAGCATAGAGCGAAGGGAGGGGTGGGGTCAGGTTGGGGGGCAATAATAACAGAATGTGTGACAGACATCATTGCCCTGTGTACATGTATGAGTGCACAGATGGTGTGACTCTACTTTGTGTACAACCAGAGAAACAATAGCTGTACTCCATTTGTGTTCAATGAATCAAAATTAAATAAATTAAAAGAAAAATTAAATGAATAAAAAAATGTATATTTGGCAGTGAAAATGAATGAACTCTATAGCTTACATATTAATATGAATTGATAATTTAAAAAAACACAATGTTGAATAAAAATGTAGAAGTTTATAAAAAAAAAAGAAAAAAAGAGATTAGGAAGCAAAAATAAGTTACCACTAGAAAGTGAATGAGACACTAGGTATAAATTTTGAATATATAATATCATGCTTTTCTTAATCCAGACACTTCTCTTGAAACAAATTAGAATGCTTATCTTTGAAAGTGTAATCATTGCTATTTTAGTCCATGCCAAACAAACTACGCTTGGAAGGCCTATTGCTCCGATAAGATAACCAAGTAATGGTGATATTATTTAAGGCAAGACTTGACCAAATAAGCTCAAGGATTGCTCTGGATTTATTTATGGAACTCTGCTTTCCCTACAAATACTTCCTGTGTAAAAGTCTGCTGGGTTTTTATTTCATTTATTTCTTTTTGGTACTATGGATTAAACTCAAGGCCTCCCACAAGCTAGGCTAGTGCTCTACCACTGAAATACATCCCCAGCCCCTTTTAAATTTTATTTTGAGATGGGGTCTCACTTGTACAGGCTGGTCTCAAACTGGCAATTCTGCCTCAGCTTCCCAAGCTGGGATGATAGGCATGCAGCACTACAGCTGACAGCTACTTTTCTTTTTAGTATCACAAAGAGATGATATCAAAGTGGCAGCTCTTTTTTCCTAAAGGTAACTTCAAAAAGTCAACTAATTTCTCCTAAGTTAATAAATTTCTCAGGCTGCAGAGTGTACTTACAGTGGAAAGAACTGGGATTTCTGAAAGCTGGAGCACATGAAACATTCTCTTATATACAGAAAGTCCTAAGGAATCAACTAAAAAAACCATTAGAAGTAATAATGTGCCCAGCAAGGCTGGAAGATACAAGAGCAGTGCATGAAAATCAATTGTATTTCTACACATGTGAAATAAGCAACCTAAAAATGAAATTAGGTAAACAATTCCATTTATAATAACCTTGAAAAGAATAAAATACTCAAATAATTTAACAAACGATAGATAAATAAAGTATATTCTCTAAGAACTACAAAACACTGTTGACTAGAAGACTAGAATATTGTTAAGATGGCAATATACTTCCAAAGTTAACCTTAAAATGGTAATAGTTCCCAAAGTGATCTATAAGGTCATTGTAATCACTGTCAAAATCCCAACTGGCTTCTTTGCAGAAACCGACAAGTTGATTCCAAAATTCATACAAAATTTTAAGGAATCCAGAAGAGGAAAAATAAGCTTGGAAAATAAGAACAAAGTTGGATTTCAAAGTTGGATTTCAAGATTATGTAGTATGCTATAAGATAGGCCTTATTTTAGGCAGTTTTTTCACTCCTGTGACTAAAAGACCTGACAAGAACAATTTTAAGGAGGAAAAGTTGATTTGGGGGCTCACAGTTTCAGAAGTCTCAATCCACAGACAGCTGTGTCCATTCCTGCTGGCTCCAAGGAAGGCAGAACATCATGGTAGAAGAATGTGCCTCCCAATGCCCACCTCTTCTAGCCACACCTTACCTGCCTTCAGTTATCACTCAGTTAATCCCTATCAGGGGATAAGACTGATTGGGTTAACTCTGCTAACCTCATCATTTCACTTCTGAATGCTCCTGCATTGTCTTACACATGACCTTTTGGGGGACACCTCACATCCAAACCATAACAGGCCTATAGACCAACAATAAAATAAGAACAAATTAAAGTTAGAATACAAACAAGAGTCCAGAAATAAGTTCTTACATTTATGGTTAACTGATTTACAACAAATGTAACAAGATAATTCAACAGGAGAATGATCTTTTCAACAAATGGTGTTGGGACGAGATATCTACATGTAAAAGAATAGAGTATTGGGCCTGATCTCCTACCATATACAAAAATTTCATCAAAATGAATCAAAGACTTAAATGTAAGAGCTAAAACTGTTCAACAACTTTAGAAGAAAATATAAGCGTATTTTCCAGAAAATTATGAAAGAATACATAGGCATAATCTTTGTGAATTTGGATTAGGTGATGGTTGATTAGATATGACACCCAAAACAAAAGCAACAGAAGAAAAAATAGCCAAGTTAGACTTCATCAAAATCAAATTTTTTATGGTCCAAATACCATCAAGAAAGTGAAAAAAACAGCCTAGAGAGTAGGAAGAAAACTTTGCAATCACAAATCTAATAAGGAACTCTAGATCACACAAAAGATTCCCACAACTGAACAATAAAAAGACAATCCAATTCTCAAATGGGCAAAGGATCTGAGTAGACATTTTCCCAAAGATGACATAAGTCAATAAGTACATGAAAAGATGCTCAATGTCATTAGCCATCAGGGGGATGAAAATAAAAATCAGAGTAAGCACTTCACCCAAGTAGTATGGCTATAATCAAAAGAGATAGTAAGTGTTGATGAGGACATGAAGAAATTGAAGCCCTAACACACTGTTGAGAATACACAACAGTACAGCCACTCTGGAAAACAGGCAGGTCCTCCAAATGTTAATCATATGACCTAGCATTTCTTTTCTCATGTATATATTCATGAGAAATGGAACATATGTCCATATAAAAATGTGTACATGAATGTTTATAGCAACATTATTCATAATTAGCCTCAAAGAGGAAACAACCTATACACTCACTTACTGATGGATGGATTAAACAAAAAGTGTTATATCCATATAATGGACTATTATTCATTCATCAATAAAAAAGGAATAATATGCTTGCTAACATGTGGATGAAACACAATAATATTGTGCTAAGAAGTCTCACAAAGACCACATACTCTATGGTTATATTTATGTGAAATGTAGACAAATTCATAGAGACAGAAGGTAGATGAATGGTTGCCTAGGGCTGAAAGGACCTATGAAAATGGAGAGTGGGGTGTTGAAGGAAGTATGACTGCTGAAGTTTGGGCTTCCTTGTCAGGGTGATGAAAATGTTTTATCTAACAGCAGAGATGGTTGCACACATCTGGGAATGTACTGAGACCCACTGAATTCTATAGCTGAATAGGTAAATGGGGGATTATATTTCAACAAAGCTGCTTTTTTAAAAACCTGGAACTGCCAGAGACATTTCTTACCAATAACTAACATGGGCAAAATTGCTGACTCAATTCTCTTAATCTTTAAAATGGGCATAAAATGTCTATCTTAGAAGGTTATTCTGGAACCTTCCTGGAATATGCCTAGTATTCTGGAATCATGCCTAGGATGATGTTCCATACACAGTAGGTGAGCATTAAGATGGTAAAACTCTAAAATCTAAAGTCTTAATTATACTGAAAATTATTACTTGGGCACCAAATATTTACAAATGATACAAAAAAAATCAGACACAGTGTGATTTGGGAATATCAGTTTATACACCTCTCAAAAGGCCATAATTTTCCTCAAATATTTAAAATCCATCCTTCCCTGAGCTCATGTACTAAAATTTTGAATGAAACATGATCAAAATTAAGAGGTTTTCTATTATGTTTCTTAAAGTGCAAAATTAAGAAAGATTAAGAACCTCCACTCTTTACTTTGAAGATCTTTGAGATACTAGAAATATTTAATTGGCAAATTACTTGCACATGCCATTAAGTGGTTAGACTGAATTTGTTTTTACAAATTCTATGGGCCCTTATTCCTGAACCTCCACCACACTATAATCTGAAATCATCAAGGTCTTCACTTATGCAAATTTTAACTTTCTACATTTTTGTTTTCATACAGAATAACTAAATTAATGCACTTTAATTTCTAAAAGATTTACTTTTCAAAGCTGCAAATCAATGAAAATGAGTTTCCCATTAAAATAAAAAAGGTTCATCAAGCTATATTATTTCAAACACTAAACCATAATCTCTCTCTCATAGATTCTAAAAATTCTATTAATACAATAAACACAAAAAGGATGTTTCTGTTAAACATGAAAGTAACCCCCTCTAGGAGGCAGGAGGCAAGACTTTCTCTGAACAGCTTCACACTTTTTCTAAGTTTGCTAAATCCTCAGAGAGAAGTTGTGGTTTTGCCCTAAGAGAAATAATATTCCACCCTGCTGATATGGTTAACAACAGCCGATATGGCCATCGTCTGCAGGGAGCAAAAGACAAATTGTTGAATTCGTAAGTTAAATAACATAATGGAGTAAGTGGATGCAGACTTATCTACGACCACATGCTCCAATATCAAGGTTGCCATTTCAAACCCTCTTGACAAGTGCCTTTTTATATTAATCACAGTTAAGGGTCTGAAGAGGAAAGAAGTATTCTGACTACAATTCAGTCCCACTCTAGGAAGTTCTAGGGGGAAAATGGGTGCCATTAAAACAGAGTAAGCAACAGCCTAAGTACCTCACATTAAAACTGAGTTCTCCATAAGCCCCTGCAAACTTTTATTATTATTATTCTGAACATGCAGGTATAGCGGTAAGTATCTTTCAAAAAATAAGCACACACAATCAAGCTGAGCTGAATGTTACACTGAAGTCACATACGATTTTGGTGCATGTAAAAATTAAGACTAATTTAAAACTCTTCCAGTTCTATACTTAGAGAGCAAAGGAACCACCCTTATTAAAGTCATGTGGCATCCTGGAAAAAACACTGTTCTAGTGCCAGAAGACAAAGTTGTGGCTCCAATGAAACCAGTCACCTTTCCACCTCCTGGGCCTATTCCCTCACGCATGAAAGAAAGCCATAAACTACACCAGCCATTGTGCAACTCAAGTATGAGCTATGTTCCTTTGGAGAGCCTGTTTAAACATTCCCAAGACCCACGCCCAAAGATTCTGAATCAGCAGATTTGAGATGGAGCCAGCGTGTCCAGAGTTGTAACAAACACTCCCATCTATTACAATGGGAACCCTTACAGACCGCCTCATTGATAAGAATCCTATTCTAAAATCAGATGGACCTACAAATCCTCAAGATTAATACACCACTCAAGGCTTCATAAAGAATGTTGGTTACCAACAAGGAAAAGACTAAAGGTCAATCCACATTTAGCCTAAGATATTAATCACCTATCACACTTTCTACATTGACTAAATCAACGGCATAAAGGCCCACTGAGACGTTTTCAATCTCTCTGCTAGAAAAAGTATTTTCAATTGAGTAGACTAAATCATTAGCAGCCCTTCAGCACATCAAAAGTAGGTCAGTTAAAATGGTGTTTGGAGGCATACAGCCGACTGTGGTCACTCTCCAGATGTGCCTGCTTTAATCATCTGTTGTGCTAATTACTGTTAACTTTCATCACCACTAGAGAACACAACCAAAAAACTACAAAGCTTTGAAATTCTTAAAGTAGCACAAAGAATCCTAATTCATTCTCTAAATGCAAGTATAATATCCATATTGTTTAAAAAACCAATTTCCTAAGCTAGTTTCCTTAGACGGATGTTATCAAAAATAATTTTCTTACAAAAGCATTAACATACATTTAACCCTACTTAAATGCTTCAAGAGCAGATGTACTACAAATGCACACCCACAGTGATCCCATATTAGTATGAAACTGTTTTATTTCAATTAAAATGTCTAACTATCCACCCCCAACATATACCTAAACTGTAATTTTCTCTGAGAACTTCCAATATGTTCTTGATTTTGTTTCCTTTATCAACCTATCAGAGCAAAAACTGCCTTGCAACTGTTGGAAGAAATCAGTCATTAGCAGCAAGATTACAGCAAATTTTCCAATTTAGAAAAACTGTATTTTTATCTCTCTCTCATACTGAAAGAATAATGGTATAATTTTACTATTTTTAAATGAGCTGTACAGTTTAAAATAGTCAAATTTTCCCAGGAATCCAAGTCTTAGGACTCACTGCTAGCAGCTTTTCCCCATATCCTCTGTCCTGCTGACAAGTCCTCCTTGCCTCTGTCTTGCTCACACACATGCACACATGCACGTGTACCCAGAGGGCCCCAGTGCGGCCTCTCCATACCACAGCAGCCTTCTAGACTCGGTTAACCTTCAGGCCGTAGTTAACTAAGGAATGGCTTCACACGTTTCTCGTGATTTCCTCTCCAATTGACATTCTTCCACCTTCTCAACAGGCCTGCCTTTTTTCCCTCTCTATTTTTAAAATGGAGAGATGAAGTAGCAAAAAGGACAATATTTTAGCCATTTGAGCATGGGTGATGCTCAGATTATCCCACCAACTGGAAGTGCTCTCTGATACCACTATCTTTCAAAATTGAAGCCATTATGGTCAATCGTGCAAATCCGTATTTAGCTTTTCGTCGTAAATAGTGGATTTTTGACCCAATGAACTGGAACAGCTTCTGAGCAGTCCCTAGGATCTCTGACAAGATGCTTGGTGCACAGCCACACCACGATCGTTACCCGTGCGGAGTTGTCCACTTTCAAAGCTCCCGCTGCTCTTATTGGGAATTCTTGCTCCCACTGGAATTGACTATGTGTAAGAAAATATGCTTGGGTACCAACTGGACGAAAAATCTGTAGGGCAGGAAGTTTCTTCCTCAAAAGGACACATTAATTCTGTCAAATGCCAAAATCAAAATCAGTATTAACAAAGAATCTTTCCAAATAATTTTCCTTCTGATTTATAAACATTCGTCCCCTTCAGTTCTTTTTTTAAATATTTCATTTTCCAAAGGTCTTTCACAAAGATGATAATAAATGATGGCTGAGGCCTACCCTCCTCTAGTTTCAGTACAGGCAACCCTCTAGATTTCTGTATTTAGTATTAGATTTGAGAGCTGAACTTGGAAACTTCTCATTTCCACAGGTCTAATTCTCTTCACTCACTGCACCCATCTGACAATGACTAGAGTGGGCTGTTTCCACGCATATCCTCATGTTGTCAAGCCTGCCTGCTTTTCCAAAGTACACCAATTCCACTTCTGCCACTGCAGGAATTCCTGGACACAATCTAACTGAACCCAGAAAGGGTCCCTGCAAACATCATCCACGTTAGAGAAAACTAGCTGAGAAGGAAGAGCTTAGCGTGAAGAAATAACTAGTTTCAATGTCAGCTCAGTTCTGTGGATCTTACTTCGTGTGACACAAAAGAAAGGTCCTGCTAGAATTAAGTTTGCTAAATGCTAGTTTGAACAAAGTCACACAGACTTATTTTCCTGCAGGACTTCTTAGAGCCTTAATAAACTGAAAGTTTTAGGCTTTATGATTCTCTAATAGGAGAGTCCCTTTTCACAACACTTACTAATAAAAAGAGGAATCGCTACTATAAAGGAACTAAACATTATTTTTCCACATAAAGATTAAAGGACAAAAGGCCACTAACCATTTCCAATAAAAGGGCAAGACTGGACTGGCTTCTTCGGGACTCCAGGCTAACTGAAAGGGCCTGTGAAAGGAAGCACAGGCCAGGTTCTTCCATTCCACATTTCATGAAAATCAGAACTGATTCTCTTGTAGAGCTTTTACAAGACGGCCAACAAATTGCTCATTCTGTATTCTTTATAATTCATTAATTGTTCTGTACTTCTTTTAGTTTATGGAAAAATGTCTTTTCTAATCTGCTTCTTATGTATAATGGGGTTGTCAAAGACATTTCATTTCCTTGTATGTCCCAAAAAGACCCCAAACTGATCATCATTATATTTTTGAGTCATACATAAACTACTGCTGATATTTTTATATGTTGGTAAACACTTACTAACATACCAGTGTTGATAAAGACAAAATAAGATATATGCCCTCTATGAAAAGCAGTTCTTATCTTTGGCAGATCACTGACAAATTTAAGATTTGCTAAATGCTATGCAATTTCTCCTGGGGGCAGTCAAGGGTGCGGGGGAAACCCCATTTAGACAAAATATTAGAAACCGCTGTAGCCATTTATGGGCTCTCTGACACGTGTCTAGATCCCCCATGTTGAGAACCCCCGTATTTAAATTTCAATTAAAAACTTGGAACAGTCCCCCACAACAAACACGCACATGTGTACGTACACATACACATACACACACACACACACACACACACACCCCTCCTCTTCCTCCTCCTCCTCATCACCACTGCCACCACCACCAAGACTGTAATAATGAAATTGGTTCTGTTCACAGACTAAGACAAAGAACAATTTTGAAATTGCACATAAAAATACATTTCATGAAATTTTGTTCGCTGTAATAAGAAATATAAACAAAAAAGTCAAAGGAAGAGAAAAACATGCAATGGCATTATGCAAAGAAAATATAGCTCTTAACTCAAGGAAGTGCTGTGGTGTAGAACACACTTTAAATTTTCAAGAAGTCCACTGGACAAAAGGAGGATTCAAGTCCTCTACCACTACTGGGCAAGGTTACTAATGCCGCCCATGCAGAATCATCACTAAGGAAAGGCCACCAAATAAGAACAGGTGATGTCTTCAAGTAGCATCACAGTAAGACTAATCACTGATGCATGTGCCAAGCACTTCAGATAATGGCTTCATTACACACACATAACTTTCTAAAAATCCACAATGAAAATGCTCTTCTCCCAAGCATCATTAAATAAGGATTATGGTAAAACAAAAGTCTCCAAAAAATACCACCAGGTAAGGAAGTCTGCCCCACCCTGTTCAGGCATCAGGAAAGTCCTTCCACACTCTTTCTACCCTCAACTCACAAGATGGGATACTTATGTGCCTGCTGCACAGAGATACTGGGAAGCAGTATCGCTGGCCCATGTGACTCTGGCTCTGCCCTACGCTAATCAACACAACCAAAATCATCTCTTCTGAGCATCTTTCTGATCCTATTCTTGTCCTCCAAACAACAGGAATTTGCTCCCAACTGCCTCTCATATCAAATAAAAACTCTTGCTCCGGGCCCTGTAGCTGGAGTTCCACCAGATGCGCCCCTCCGCCACATCTCTAAAGCTACATGCCTCAATCAAGGGCTTCCTCTGCCTCAACCAGTTCAAAGACCACCATCCCAGCCCTCTCTGCTGCCCTGTGGTCCTCCCACCAACTCAGAATTCTGTTCACACCCAAAGACAAAGCTCCCTTGGGTAAGCCTGCATAGAGTACATTTTCCAAGTAACCTAGACATCTGTGTGAACAACACTATTTTCTTTTTTATTTGTTCTAATTAGTTACACATGACAATAGTGCACATTCTGACACATCATACATAAATGGAGTATAACTTACTATTCTTCTGGTTGTACATGATGTAAAATTACACCACTCATGTAATCAAATACACACATAGGGTAATAATGGTCCAATTCATTCTACTATCTTTCCTACCCCCACATCCCTTCCTCTCCTTTCACTCCCCTCTGTCTAATCCAAAGTGCCTCTATTATTCCCTAGCCTCCCCACCACTGCTTATTGTGAATTACCATCTGCATATCAGAGAAAATATTTGATTTTCTCTAGGACTGGCTTATTTTGCTTAGCATGATATTCTCCAGTTCCATCCATTTACCAGCAAATGCCCTAATTTCATTCTTCTTCAAGACTGAGTAATATTCCATTGTGTATATATACCACAGTTTCTTTATCCACTCCTCTGTTAACGGGCACGAAGTAGGTTCCATAGTTTAGCTATTGAGAATTCAGCTGCTATAAATATTGCTATATATTGCTATAAATATATAGCTAAATATTGCTATAAATATTGATGTGGCTTTGTCACTATAGTATGCTGATTTAAGTCCTTTGGGTATAAACTGAGTAGTGAGATAGCTGGGTCAAATGGTGATTCCATTCCAAGTTTTCTGAGGAATCTCCATACTGCTTTCCAGAGTGGTTGCACCAATTTGCAGTCATACCAGCAATGTGTGAGTGTTCCTTTTTCCTCACATTCTTTCCAACATTTATTGTTGCTTGTATTCTTGATAATTGCCATTCTGACTGGAGTGAGATGGAATCTCATTATAGTTTTGATTTTCATTTCTCTAGTTGCTAGCGATGTTGAACATTTTTTCATATATTTGTTGATGGATTGTATTTCTTCTTCTGTGAAGTATCTGTTCAGTTCCTTTGCCCACTTTTTGATTGGGTTACTTGTTTTTCTGGTGTTAAGTTTTTTGAGTTCTTTATATATCTTCAAGATTAATGCTGTATCTGAGATGCATGTGGTAAAGATTTTCTCCCACTCTGTAGGTTCTCTCTTCCTGTTATTGATCATTTCCTTTGCTGAGAAGAAGCTTTTTAGTGTGATTCCATCCCATTTATTGAGTCTTGATTTTGCTTCTTGTGCTTTAGGAGACTTGTTAAGGAAATCAGTTCCTAAGCTGACATGCTGGAGATTTAGGCTTACTTTTTCTTCTGTCAGGTGCAGGGTCTCTTTTCTAGTGGCTAAGTCCTTGAACCACTTTGAGTTGAGTTTCATGCAGGGTGAGAGATAAGGGTTTAATTTCATTTTGCTTTGTATGGATTTTCAGTTTTCCCAGCACCATTTATTGAAGAGGCTACCTTTTCTCCATGCTTTTGGCACCTTTGTCTAGCATGAGATAACTGTATTTATGTGGATTTGTCTCTGTGTCTTCTATTCTGTACCACTGGTCTACAAATCTGTTTTGGTGCTGATACTATGCCACTTTTGTTACTATGGCTCTGTAGTATAATTTAAGGTCTGGTATTGTGATGCCTCCTACTTCACTTTTCTTGCTAAGGATTGCTTTGGCTATTCTGGGTCTCTCATTTTTCCAAATGAATTTCATGACTGTTTTTTCTATTTCTATGAAGAATGTCATTGGGATTTTAATAGGAATTGCATTAAATCTGTATAATGCTTAACAACACCATTTTTGATGTATACTGAGAACTCTCATCCAGGTATATTCTCTTCCTCATAATTACATTCCACCTACAGTGGAACAAAATCTTAACTAATGCAGTTGCTTATTTTTCTTTACTTTGTCATGAAAAAATATTAAATCCTCCTACTATCTGACATAGACTGAGACCACTATGGGCTAATTGACAGCTCCCTAGATTCTGAAGGGCTCACCCTTTGGAGTATAAGTATGACCACCAGCAGAGGAAGGCAGTATGGCACAGGCAGTAGCAGTCTGCCTGGACGGGGCTGCTCTCCTGGCTCTGCCACAGGCCCACCTCCATGACTGGTCAAGGCGTTCACCCTCCCTTCATGCCCATTTCCTCATAAAAATTGAGGCTTCCTCTGTTACAAGGACCTGATAAGTGACTTACAAATAAAGCACTTGGTTCAGTGGTTGGTATACCACAAGCGATCAGTAACTTAAAGATACATGTGCTGGCTGCTTTCATTTTCTCATGAGATCATGTAAACCATACCCCCTCCGCCACCGCAGAACTACGGACTGAACCCAGTACCTAACAACTAGGGTAACTCTCTACTGATAAGCTACATATCCCCAGCCCTTTTTATGTTTTATTTTGAGATAGGGTCTCATTCAGTTGCCCAGACTGAGCTTAAACTTGTGATCCTCCTGCCTCAGCCCCACCACCTCAGTCACTGGGACCGTTTGCAGCAACCCAGCAAATCATGTGTCTTCAGAGCAAAACCAGACCAGGAGTGACTCCCTGGATTTTCTTTGTTTCTTTTGATCCCTCTCTCTCCCATAGCCAATCAGGAGCCGACCCCTGCAGATTCACTCTTGGGAACAGCCCTGCAGGGTCATGGGTAAGAATTCAATCTAGGTCTCCATTTCCGCTGCCCTGCCCGTGGCAGCACTTTCCATGTGACCATCACCTCCAGAGCTCATTGGCCAACCCTTTCTGGAAAGGTTCAGCCCTCAACACACCAGTCTATTATTTATACTTCTCAGTTATGCCTCTAGACCTACTCAGCTTCCATCCCTCCTACCTACTTACAGATAGTATATCCTGATGTGGTATCATATATTTTCCATGTTTACCATCTCTCTCCATAAAATGCAAACTCCAAGAAGAGGAAGATATTTTAGTCTTGGTCATTGCTGTGTCTCCAGTCCTTGGACTCAGTATGCATCCAGGAGTTATCCCTATCTTATTCATTTATCTATCTAGTTCAATGGCTTCAAACACCTCTATTTGCTGATACCTCTCAAAATTCACCCTTGTGTAAGTAAATGTGTACAGCTTCACTTAGACATCCAACAGGCAGTGAACTAACATTTGCAAAAGTGAGTTCCTGTTCTTCCCCAGCCCACCCATCTGCCAGCAAGCCTCAGTCCTTTTCAGTTGATAATTCCACCCTTCCAGTTGATTTGGCCCTATTTTATAATCCTCTCTCCCTCCTAAATCCCCCAGGCCTCCATTGACTTTTTTCTCTCTCTCTTCCCCCATCCTCTCCCCACTGCCTCTCTGTACTCCAATCTATCCGAGAGACTATAGATTCTGTCCTCCAAATTGTCCAGAAACTAACCGCCCCTCCCCAGCTCCGCTACTCCCTCTAACTCTACTCTGGTTGAGCCACAATGACCTCTTCATCTGGATTACAGCAACAGCCTCCTAACTATTCTCTCTTTTTATCCTGGCCTGTGCATTGTCCATTATCAACACAGGAGCCAGAAAAGTCTTGTTAAAACAAACCAAATCCTGTCACCCCTCTACCAGGTAGGCAACCACACAACACTTCCCACCACACTTACTAACAAAGTCCGAGTCCTAACGTTGGCCTACAGGGCTCTCCCTGACCAGGCCTGTTAATTCTCTAAGCACCTTTCCTACTGGGCTCCTCTGCCTCACTCCATTCACATGGGTCCTTTTTGCTGTTTCTCCAATGTGTCAAGCACACTCCATCCCTAGAACCTGGGAAATACTCATTTCTTCTTCCTGGGAACATCTCCCCCAATCCACCCCAAATCTATATGATAAATTCCCTCACCTTTGTTTTTTTTAACTATGGAAGGACACTTTACATGAAATCTATTCTCCCAATATGTTTAAGTGTACAGTACAGTACTGTCAACTGCAAGTACAAAGTGACACAGCAGATCTACAGAACTTATTTCACCTTGTTGAGCTGAAATTGTATGCCTGTTGAAAACTCATCGTTTCTCCTTTCACCCAGCCCCTGGAAGCTACCACTCTTTGGCTCTATGAATTTATCTATTTTAGATAACACATTTAAATAGAATCATGCAATGCCTGTCCTTCTAAGACTGGCTCAGTTCACTCAGCATAACATCCTCATGGTCCACGGTGAGGCATTTGGCAGGATTTCTTTTTATGATCATGTGTCATTCTGCTATATATCCCATGTTTTTCTTACCTGTTCACCTCCTGGTAAATATTCAGGTCTTTTCCACATTTTGGCTATTGTGAACAGTAATACAATGAACAAGAGAGGGCTATATCTCTTCAAGATCCTTAGTTCGGTATTTTGGATAAATACTCAAGTGTGTGCTGTATCTTATGGCTGGAACTCTGTAATTTTGATATTTATAATATTTGTTAATTTTGTTCTTCCTGCTAGAATGTATGCTACGTGAGAGAGGAAATTTTTGCTTTACTCATTCATGTATTCTAAGTGACTAGTATAGGCTTAGCAAATAATAGTGGCACAATAAGTCTCTGCTGAATTAATATTTTTGGATTAATGAAAACATTTATTGAATAAAAGGATTAAATAATCAATCTCTTATCCCAGATTTTCAAGTCATCACAGGACCCTCAATCTACCTTCACAGTTTTTCTTGCCCTCTTTTCTAAGCTCCTCTTAGATGAACTGTTTGTGAGGCCCTGAGCCCATCGCCCACTCCTCCTACACTTCAACCCTCTGTCTCCCCGACCCACAGGCCAAACTTGAACATTAACACCTCTGTCTACAGGAGTCTTGGAACATTTCATGAACTTCCTTTACATCACGCTAGGATGTTTGCCTCCTTCAAAGATGGATCTGAATCTTCCTTACCTGAGGACACAGGCAACATCTAACATGGGACCTGACACAGAATGGGTGTTTAGTAAAGGTGCTGACAGAATTATAACCTCATCTGACAGATGAGGAGAGGGAGAATCCAATGGTGTGAACATAAGCTCATTGGTCTAGACAGATCCTGAGCCCAACCCAGTTCTCGTTTTGTGACCCCACCCCATTCACCTGACCCTGCCGTGACACTCTGGCTCTGTATTCTGTCACAGCAGAAAGCTCCTGGGGCATCCCAAACTCCCACTCTGAAACACCGAGGTACTCCACACACTGCTGCAGTGGGACTCTACCTGAGGAACTAAGAGAAAGGCCAGAAGCGCCACAGCACGAGCCCAGCGAGGCCTAGATAAAGTCCTAATTTGCACAACCAACTTGACCCTTGCACCCTGAGGAGGGTCCGCAGAACTCAGATGGCAAGGGACCACACCTTAGAGTCAGGTCCAGTTGTATTCAAACCTATTTCCTCTAGTGACTGTGATTAGCTGTGAGAACTTGAACTTTCATTACTTTTTTAAAATTACTTTTAAAATCGTGGTAAAAAAACATGTAAAATTTACCATTTTCACTTTTAGGCAGACAAGGTGGCATTAAGTACATTTACACTGTTGTGCAACCATCACAACCATTACTCTCAAAAATTGTTTTCATCTTGCAAAACTGAAACTCTGCACCCATTAAACACTAACTCTCCTTTCTCTTTTCCCCAAAGCCTGTTAACAGCTTTCTACTTTCTGTTTCTGTTGACTAATCTCAGATAAATGCAATCATATTATAAATACTTTTTTGTGACTGACTTGTTTTACTTAGTATAAAGTCTTCCAGGTTTATTTATATGTTGTAGCATGTATCAGAATTTCCTTCCTTTTTAAGGCTGAATAATATTCCTTTATGTATGCATACACATTTTTGTCACTGGATACTGGGACTGCCTCCACCTTTTGGCTATGGTCTTTATTGCTGCTAAGAACTTGAGTGCACAAATATCCATTTGATATCCACGGATATCCATTTGATATCCATCTGTTTTCACTCCCATCTCTGTTTCCACCACTTTCAGGATTCTCATTGTCTTCTCCTGGACAGAATACTACCTTGTAGCATTATCATGAGGATTAAATGAGACACTGTGTAAAGTGCTTGTTGCACTGCCTCACACACAGTAGGCCAGTTATTGTCACTGGCAAAAGGGCTTCCAGCAGCAATCGCTGCTTAATCAGAAGAGCATCTCTTCACTGTTTCAGGGATAGAAAGATCAAATTTCTTCATTTCCACTTCTAGCCAAGAGTTTTCAACTTGGCTCAGTCCACACCATTGGAAAAGCAGGCTCTTGAAGCGGTCAGCCCACTTCCTCCTACAAACAGCAGACCTGGGCAGGGTGATATTATAAATACTTTTACAAGTATTTATACTTATACCTTAGACACAGGTATTTGAAAGCTGCCACTGATCATTGTAAAAAGAAAAAAGCAGTCCCAAGAGCATGCAGGACATATCTCCAGCTTCTGCCAGGTTGGCTGCACACTCATTTCTTCTTTTTCCATGTGATATCAAGAAAAATCACCCAAGTCAACGACCTACATCTAGAGAATTTCTAAGAGGCATTTAAACTAAAAAATAACCCTTCCAAACCATATTACATACAAAAAGAAGAACCCCTGTTATTTTTTCTTATATTTTCCTAATTTTTTTCCAGCTTTATTGAGGTATAATTGACAAAAAATATATATGTGTATATGCCATATTTTGATACATGTACACACTGCAAAACTTATCACAAACTAATTAATATATCCACCAAATATTCAGTTACTTTTTGAAATTTGTAGTGAGAATACTTAAGATCTACTGTCACTGCAAATTTCAAGTGCATAATACATTATTATTAACTGAAGTCACCATGCTATACATTAGACCTTCAGAACTTATTAATCTTGAAATTTTTACCTTTTGACCAAAATCTCCCCATTTCCCCCACCTCTCGATCTCTGATAACCAACCTTCTACTATGTTTTTATGAGTTTGACTATATTGGTTTCCATATACAAGTAAGATCATGTAGCATTCGTCTGCTTCTTTAAAACAAAGAACCATCTTGTTTTGTGGCTACAGAGAATACTCAAATATCACAAATACCCATTCTACTAAGTGTCTTAATCCCTTGTCTTAATATCATTAACATGCATATGTCCCTGGCACAAAGACCAGCAAATTTCTTTAGTCCACCCACTGGTGGTCTTGTAAATAAAATTTTATTGGAATAGAGCCAGTCATCATTTATGTACATGGTTAGTCTCCCTTGCAACAATAGTGTTAAGGAACTGTAAAGTCCAAAAACATTTACGACTTGACCCTCTACCTGAAAAGTTTCAAGTTTGCTGTCCTTTATCTTGCATAAAAAGTAACATTTTTAAAAAAGAGAAAAAATCAAGGCTGCCACTCAAAAATAATTTTTTTGTTTGTTTTTGGTTTTGATACTGGGTATTAAACCAGGGATTCTTAACCACACAGCCACATTCCCAGCCCTTTCTTTTATTATTATTATTTTTTATTTTGAGACAGGGGCTCACTAGGTTGCTAAGACTGGCTTGGATTCTTCCTGCCTCAGCCCCCTGTGCCACTGGGATTAGAGGCATGCACCACCATACCTGCCTCAAAAAATATGTTTTAATGAGATAAGGCCTTAAATTTTTTTTTATCTGACAGTTTTATAAAATCTTCTCACAAATAGCATAAATTTATAAAAAATATAATGATACTCCACTTGTTCTTTCCTTTGGTCAAATGACTAGAAAACCAACAAAAGTCATTTTCTCCTTCCTCCTTACCCTACTTGCCTTCCACCATGATTATTATGGTTCAGATATTAGGCGCCCCCCAAAAGCTCATGTGTAAGACGATGCAAGAGGGTTTAGAGATGAAATGATTGAGTTATTAGAGCCTTAACCTAATCAGTACATTAATTCACTGATGGGGATTAACTGGGTGGTAACTGCAGGCAGGAAGGGTATGGCTGGAGGAGGTGGTTACTCAGGGCATGACTTTGGGGTTCATGTTTTACCCACAATGAAGGTTCGTTCGTTCTCTCTCTCTCTCTCTCCCTCCCTCTCTTTTCTGGTACCATGTCCTGAGCTGCTTTTGTCTGCCTTACTCTTCCAACCATGATGTCCTGCCTCACCTTGGGCCCTTAGGAATGGAGTCAGCCATTTAATACTGAGATCTCTGAAAATGTGAGCCCCAAATAAACTTTTTCTCCTCCATATTGTTCTTGTCAGATCTTTTGATCATGGCAGTGAAAAAAGTAAACTAAAAAAATGATTTACACATCCCTTTACACATCTCTCTCTCCTGCTGCAGTGGGAAATTTTGATAATATCAATGTCATTACTACTCAGAATCGTCAAGTTTCTATTTAGTATATTCAAAGATATGTTGGTCTAATATAAATCTACTTAAATATTCATGAACTGCAGGATTGGGGTTGTGGCTCAGTGGTAGAGCACTTGCCTAGTACGCATGAGGCACTGGGTTCAATTCTCAGCACCACATAAAAATAAATAAAATAAAGGTATGTACCATCGTCTACTAAAGAAATATTTTAAAAACTATTCAAGAACTTCAAAAAAAGCAATGCTTCCTCTTCGTCTCAGATTTATGTTCTTGATCCCACTTTTTTCCTTCTGAGATTCTTAGCCCTAACCCCTACCAGCAGAAGTCCTACCTGCAAAATGGTACAGGTTCACTGGCATCTTTAGCTGATGGATGACATAGATAAGCTATCTTTTCTTTTTGAAATTTGTAGTCTTCACCAAAATTTCCAAATAGTGGTGAAGCAGTTAGATGAATATTTGCTACTAAATAAACTTTTAAAAAATACCTTGGTAGAGCGCTTGCCTGGCATGTGTGAAACACTGGGTTTGATTCTCAGCACCTCGTATAAATAAATAAATTAAATAAAGGTCCATTGACAACAAAAATAATTTTTTTTTAAAAAAAGGAAACTCTTCCTTAAAAAAAAAAAAATTAAAAACCTTTATGGGAATCAGAACTTACTTATTCCTAGAGATATACATGCAGTTACTATTCATATTTGATGCAATAGTATTCAAAATCTCAGTATGCTATTTTGGGAAATTAACACCTCATTCTAAAATTGGCATGATAATGAAAAGGACCCAAACTTGCCAAGATAATCTTAAAGAAAAAAATAAGCTGTGGTAATTAAGTAATAACTGGTGTGATTCCTCTAGAAAACAGTTTGGCAAGATCAACGGAAGCTAAATAGACACATTTCCTATGACTCAGCAATTCTATCCCTAAAAATGCTTATACACAAAAGCCCCCAAAACAGGTAAAAGAGTGTTCAAAGGACATTACTGATATTAGCCAAAACTGTAAATGTCCCAAATGTTTATCAACAATAGAGTGAATAAATGAGGATAGAGCTACACAATGGAATACCATATGACAAAGAAAAAAGTAAAAATACACACCAAAATATGGATGAATCTCCTGAATAAGATGTTGAACAAAAGCATACTTCCTGTAGCACTCTACTGACATGACATTTAAAAATAGGCAAGATCAATTGATATCAGTAGTTACCAGGTAACGGGGAGAACAAACCTCTGCACTGCTGGTACCATTCTCTTCTGATCTGGATGGTGTTAAATGAGCATTTATACTATATAAAATTCATCAAAACATCCACTTACAATTTGTGCATGCTTCTCCATGTACTGATGTATGTTATACATCGATAAAGTATACTTTTAAAAATTAAAGGTAAGTTCAAAATCTACAATATAAAACAGACTAAAATGTAAACAAAATTTAGAATTTAGAACAAATTTTTTTCCACACACAGAGGCTCCTAAATTATTAACTAAAATTTACCCATTTATACCAACCTCCTAGCATCTACCCATTCGTATCTCAAAATGCTACTTATAAACATCAGGTATCAAAATAAGAAAACATGACGACAGCAAGAACGTTGGGGATAAGTTTTCTCGCAAAGGAAATAGGAGAATGTAATGAACTGGATATCAAAGGAACAAAATTGGCCTAATCAAGATCTTTTCATTGTAGCAAACACAGGGAGTGATCCAGACATGAAAATATGGCAAACATAAACAAGGACTCAGAGAAACAGGGCAGGGTTTCACTGAAATGTGACACTTGATTATCTGCCCCTCATGCATCTGATTTTTGTTGAGTGTGTACCAGACTCAGTGTCAGTGGGAGCAGGACCACTGCTGTTATTGACAAACACTGGTGTGCGCTGAGCTTAGCAGTAGAAGCCAGCTTCAAAGACTCTCCCATGGCAACCCAATATGTACACAGATAAAGAACATGTCTGCTCTCACTGAAGGAGATGCAAAGCTGAGGGGCAGAGAGGACCTGAGGCCACTTTGCAGCCTTTCCTGAGGCCCAGGGGAAGGCCCCAGGTGACTGTCATAATGTGAAAACAATGCTAAACCTCTGGTCACCTGTCTACCAAGTCATTCTTGGAAATAAAAAGAAGGAGCCTCCTTCCTTTGGCCACTCCATGACCAGTCTTCCCAAAGATGCACACTGGGGTGGACCACCATCAGACATGCTCAAGTAAAGCATTTACACAGAGCTAAGGATGTCAACAGGTGAAAATGCCACTGCTTATCTCAAAATAGCCTCAAGTGGGCAGACAGCCAGCTTCATATCTGGATTTTCATTCTGTGAGTACTTTGAGTTTATGAGTACATGATTGACAAGATTAAGTCCTCTAATTTGGTCCAATTCTTTTGTGGTTTTATTTGCTTGTTTCTTCACAACTTCTACTCTACCTTAAGTTTTGAAAAAACATTGCTAGTTTTTTTCTAAAGGTACCTACTATAAAAAAAAAAAAAAAAAAGAAAGAAAGAAAGAGAAAAACAAAACAAAGCAAAACAAAAAAAACCCTCCTTAGGTTGCCAAACCTCCCCTCCAATACGATTTTGTTTACTTGGCCAAAAGGCTGTCACCCACACAGCCGACATTTGATGACTTAACCCTACCTTATGAAAAATGTTAGAAGTCAGCGATTCATTTGCAATTTGATGGTCATCTGGGTTTCATAGTACTATGCATTTTTCTATGCATTTTAATTTAATTTAATCTAATTAGGGATTAGTGGCTTAGAAAGTCTAGTCTACATTTTATGACACCCACAGGATGAGAACCTTGTGGGGTCATCATAAACGTAAACGGGCATACACAACATGTTCACGTTGATGAAATATGTAAACTCTACCAACAAGCTACTCATGAACACAGTGCTGGTGGAGGGGCTGTTCGTTCTTCTTTAACAGTCATATGCAAGGAATGACAAAACCAGAATATTAGTTTCTTGAAATTGGGGCTTCCAACACTTCTGTCTTGAGAAATGGGGCAGCAATGAACATACATAGCCAGATGGTAAGCAACAAATGTCTGTAACAGGCCAGAGGTTAAAGATATTACCCCAATTTCATAGATGGGGAAAATAAGGCTCAGACATTAGAAATATTTTGTCTGTCTATAAAGAACTAGTAAAAAAAAGCAAGGGATTTCTCACTCCAGTGCACTTTCTAAATTTACACAAGACTCTGCCTCCTACACCCTGCTTCTCCACCTGTCCTTTTTTTTTTTTTAAACTCTTACTAACATATACATCCCTCTGTACTGGTAAAGGTCTGTTTCTTCCCTCTACCAAGGTATGGCTGGTGCCACCAACACCCCTTGCCAGGTCAGACCCATGAAGGGAAGACTCATCCACATCAAGGAAGACAAATGAAGTCCATTTCCTAGGCCTGTCATCCCCAACCCAGCTTTCTCCCACTCCTCCCAGGCTTTGGTAGTTCAACCCAAGTTCATATCATAGTATCATTTTCATCAAACTGGCTTCCATGACACCACAAGCTAGATCATCTGAAGATTTTAAGGGGACATTTTTTTCTTTGCAGTATTGGGAATTAAATCTCATGCATGCTAAGCAAGTGAGCTACATCCCGAGCCCTTATGGATCTTTTAAATTTTTTTTTTTTTTTTTTTTTGGTACTGGGGATTGACCCAGGGGCACTCTACCACTGAGCCACATCCCTAGCCCTACTTTGTATTTTATTTAGAGACAGGATCTCACTGAGTTGCTTAGGGTCTCGCTAAGTTGCTGAGGCTGGCTTTGAACTTGCGATCCTCCTGCCTCAGCCTCCCAAGTGCTGGGACTACAGGCATGTGTCACCACACCTGGCTGGATCTTTTAATATTAAGTGATCCTTCTGAAGTGTTAGTAGAAAACATCTGAGCTTCAAGAAACAAGGACATCATTTTTTGCCTTGGCCCCAGCTGATCCCATCTTGCATAATTCTGTCATGTCACATGATCATGAAGGCATGTGGGTAGAGGAGAAAGCTGGCAGAATGAAACTATCATACTAGCTTACCTATGCTTTATATAGTTACTATCTTCATTATAGATAAGGAAATGAGAACTTGAGAGGATAATTAACTTGGCCCAGAGGCAAAGGTGGCAAGGAAGGGCTGAATCTCCCTGCTTTTAGTACCAACATGGCTCTGTTACTTAATCTGTGTTTTTCCTGTACCTGGGTATTTCCCATTGTATGGGACAAGTTCAGGAGAGAAGTTCAAGAAGTCTGAACAAATTGGAAACTACAAATAAAGACATTTAAAATGGGCACATTAGCCACTTTCCCTAAAAGCACAATCAATATACATCAAAGGGCATCCAAGTTCTTCATGAGCAATGGTACCACAGGTTTACCACACAGACTACATATGCTGGGCACCACACGGTCCAAGGGAAACAGGGTGCTTCACTGAAGAACTT
This sequence comes from Glaucomys volans, assembly GCA_020662805.1. Taxonomy (NCBI): domain Eukaryota; kingdom Metazoa; phylum Chordata; class Mammalia; order Rodentia; family Sciuridae; genus Glaucomys; species Glaucomys volans. The sequence goes on along the minus strand of JAJEJO010000710.1, from coordinate 407,369 downwards.
ACCACTGCCCCACTGTTCCTCCTTCTTCTGAGTACTTGAAAAACTTCAAGATTTCCTGCAGCTTTGCAGCTCATCCCCATGAAGATATGTCTTTCTTTCCTATAAAAGGTGGCAGCATGCAGGTACGGCCACTGCAGTGATGGGCCAGGCTGCTTTCAAGAACAGGGTCCTTCCTGCACCATTGTGAAGCCACATCATGTGCTATGCCTCCGACAGTAAACCATTCCATGAGAACAAGAAAGATAAGCAGTCTAGGTGCCTGGATAACTTCTGGTCATGGGAAGTTTACTAATTTCTTCATTCTCTCAAGAGAAAAGTGCTATTGATGGGGAAGGGCATCCACATTCTACCACTGTGAAAAGTCATGCTGCATCATTGTAACGATGAAAACCAGAGTATCAAAATTACTAAGGCATACTAAGGTATCAAAGAGAAAGACATTTGAAAGGGAGCCCCAAACACCAAGTTATCTTTGTTGAAAGGAATATGCTAACTTCTTAAAAGAAATGCTCAGTAGCCCACCCTTGTGTAGCTGTGCACACACTCAGACTTCTTACCAAAAGTAACTTCTCCTTTGCCAGCTTTGTCGAACAGCTGAAAGGCGACCATAAACAAAGCATCCGGGGCGCAAAGGACAGACTCAAATGCTACAAATTCTTGAAAGGATATTAACCTGCAACATAAAACAAGCACAAAGCACAAAGTTAGTAGCTTATGGAAAATAAAAGCATACACAAATACACACTGAGGAAAAAAAGTTGAGAAAGTAAAATTCAAAATTCAAACACATTTATCAATACTTGGCACTTCCTTGTACATACAGTGGACTGAAGTGACAATATATAGAACTTAAAAAACATGGCATATAGTGAAACACTAAATGCGTCATAATTTCAAATGAGACAGTTTTATCCAACACCATTTATGTTGATTTACCTCGCTCTTCACTCAGGCACATTATTAGATTCTATAATTAAAGCTTAGAGACTTTATGTTAAGAAATGACTGCATTACAGCCAAGACAAAGCAGCTTTGTTATTCATTAATAGCCTTACACACGGTGTAAAAATGACTCACAGATGCGCATTCATTACTGACATCTACTGACCACATGTGAATTGTACCCAGGACATTACAGGGAGAAATGCAGATAAATCAGACACAAAATGTGACCCAAAGGAACTTCCAGTCAGGCAAGGGAGGCAACACAAGTCTAGAAATAGAGACAAATGGGAAGGCAAGGACCAACACAGAATTCTGGAAGAAAATCAAAGGTGGCTTTGTGGCAGAAATGGAAGTGGAGTTGGGACTTAAGGACTGAGTAAAATTCAGTTGTGCAATGATAGGCTCAACGGGAAGGTTCCTCAGGCAGAAAGGCAGAACAAGAGAGTCACGGAGTGCACAAGGGCAACAGGGATAACTGATTTTGTCTGGACAAGGGAGTGCACAAAAGAGAAGACTGCAAGTGAGATTAGAAAGAGAAGACAGAGATGACCTTGAAGGCAAGGAAACGACCTAGTCATTCTTCTCTAGGAAAGACTGACTGAGGAAGGTTATAATATGATCAAATTCATGCATCAGGAAAACTGTGAACAGCCAGGGATGCTGGATTTCCAAAGAGTCAACAGTCCATAAAAGATTTCCTAAGAATGTTTTTTATCAGTATGTTGTATTTTAAAGGTTGAAGTATTTCAATAATATGTTGAGATAATCCCAAGTTTCTGGAGGCCAAGGAGGGAGGGAGAGAATATCAACATTTTCATGTTTCACAAAACATTTAATAATTTCAAATGCATTACAGAGAAGATATTTCTATACAAGTGTTACAAATTTAACTTAGCTTTTGGCCAGAATGTCACCTTACTACAATAATGCCATAAAGAAAGGGAAAACACATGGTGTCCCCCATAGAGAATCTCTTTATCATTCACCATCCAAAACACATCTGAAGGCAGAGGACATTCAAGAACAAGTATTTCAGAAGAACACGTGCCCAGGAACTTTCATTCTCTTCACAGTCTCTCTTGTTGAGAATCTACATGCAAATGAGACCAGGGGCAGCGGGGGTGGGAAGGCAAGCAGATGAGTCAACCCTTCTTGGTTGAACTCAAGAGGTTTCCTCCCAGTGAGGTGGGAGGGAGACAGTCATGATCATACACCACAGTGTACGAACTGAGTGTGAATAAATAAAAGGAGAAATAAAGTACTAAGGGGCACAAAGAAGGAGGAATTTACTCTGCTTAGAAGAGCTGGGGAAAGCTTCATGGAGGCATGGCATTGAAAGGATAAATTCTGAAGGTTAATTCTGAAGGTTAAGATCATCTGCTTCAAGCTCGTTGCTTTACTTCTGAGGCTGGAAGAAAAAATGTCTTGGGTAAGGGCAAATAACTGGTTTGTGGCATTCTGGCTTATGAAATGGGTCTCCTGGTTTCCTCCAATGTGGGTGGACTTTCAGTGGTGTGAGAAGATGGAGAGAGGGAGAAGGGGAGAGTGCATTCCACACTGTGGAAGCAGTAGAGAGCACTGAACAGAGGGAAAAGGGGAGCGAGTGCTGTGTTTAGGTCAAATCTTTGTTTTAGAAAAAGAACTGATGTCAAAGATGAACCTAAAGAGGAGAGATGAGATGGATGGGGGAGGCTCTGATCTGGCAGAGGGTCTGAGCCAGAGTAGGAACCCTAGGAATGAAAACAGAAGAAAGGAGAGGCTAGAGAACTACAGGTGAGACCAAAATGACAACACTGGTGAGGCTGAGGGCAAGGACAGAGACCAGGATGCTCCCAGGACTTCTACACTGCATAGTTGAGTGGCACGATGATTACCACAACCAAGTGAAAAGAACCCAACAATGAGGGAAACAGTGGAGGAGAGACTCAGGGGAGCATGGGACCAGTTCTGACCATGGGAATTTGAGGTGCCCCCACATGTAACTCAGGTGAGTTGCTGGTTGAGCCGAACTGTGTCCCCACCAAAAGCCTGACTCACGGGACCGTAGAACACAATCTCATTTGGAAATAGGAGTTGTTGCAAATGTCATCAGCTAAGACAAGGATCTACTGGAGTAGGGTCATCCAATATGACTAGAGTCCTTATGAAAGGGGGTGATTTGAGCACAGGCGTGCATATGGGGGACATGATGTAAAGGTTAAAAAAGAAGTCAGGTGAGGCTTTTACAGGTCAACGAACCCCAAAGACTGGCAGCATACCCCAGAAGCTAGGCGAGAGGCATGGAACACTCCCTCAGAAGACCAACCCCACCAACCCCTTCATCCTAGACTTCCAACCTCCAGAACCCGAGACAGTACAGTGCTATTTTTTAAGCCACCAGCTAATGATACTTAGTTATAACACTGAGGAAACTAACACAGAGGCCAAGACTGGAAACAAAGATCTGGGAGCTCTTAAAGAATGACTATTTAAAGCTGTGAATGAAACTGTCCCCCAGCACTTCATCTAGAGATGTTTTTGTCTTCCTACTGAAACATTCCTCAGGAAGGACAGCCGTGAGGAACTGCCCAGCAGGCCCACCACACCCTGGGCGACTGAAGGGTCAAAGGATAGTGTGTTTCTGTCTGTGTCCTGTTGTCACCACTCCTCAGCCACCACCCCACTGATCAGGCACCAGCAGCCACACAGTCACACTGTGCAGCTCCCCAAGTGACCTCCAGGCAGCGTATGAAGGCAGAAAGCAGCCATATTTGCTAAATTACCCTTGCACGGGCATTAGGATAAAAAGAGAACTACACTGTGTGTAATCTAAAGAAAAGATGGTTTTCACTTGGTGGCCTGAATAACAGCTTGAAATACACTAAAAAGAGCATCTTACCTCTCTGAAAATGGTATGAAAAACTTGAAAACCATATATGTGTGCAAAGAAATCCTCTTTTGGCAATCTCAATGTGGTTTTATAACCGTAACCGGTTGGTGAATACTCTGGCATTTTAGGCATGTTACTGATACCAAAAAGGTATGTAATTTGGTAATCCTGTTAGATGCAAGTATCACACATCTATGTAGGAGGTATAGAGAACCATGAAATCATAATGTATTACTATTCATCAAGATCATTTTGGATTTTCAAGGTAATCTGACTAGAAGGCTATGAGAATAATTATATAGTACTATATTCATTTACAGCATGATATCTTAAAACATCTATATTTTCATATAAACAGTACTTCAGTCTTGCTTTACAGATTTAATGGTATTAGCATAAGTTGCAACAACGAATACAAGCTTAATCAAGTTCAGACCTGGCTGGGGAGCTTACTTAGTTCCTTTCCCAAAGCCCACTCCCAAAACTTCTTTGACAGTGTTAGATGTCCTTTAAAGACAATCCCATAATTCTAATCAATTCCATGACTAGTATGTAAGGAAGAGTATTTGACACCAACACTCACATATAGCAACTAACAGTAGAACATGAGTCGGCAAACATGGAAGCAAATACAGAAGTCATATTTCATAGGCCTACACCACTCTGAGATCAGGGGGAGCAGGTTTCTAATTATTCTATCACAGTTCTGATGCTACCAGAAATATTTTTCAAGCAAGTCTTTTCTGTTTTCCAAAGCACTAGAACTATTGTTCTCCTTTTGGAAGCCATTTACAACAGTAGCTACTTCATAACTCCTTTAAACAGCCCAAATAATGCAATACTACTATAAAATACTGAGTCAAAAAGGAATTGGATTGCATTTTTACACTACGTTTATGACAATATAAAGATTATATACCTGTCACATACATAGAAAGATACTAAAAGGATATATACCAAAATGAGGACAGTGCTTCTTTATCACTACATAACTTTAGGTCCCCCTCGCCCATTCTCAACTTGGCAAGGGACAACTCTTTGCATGGAAATACTTAATATACAACAAAAGAACACAGATAAATTGTATTCTCTATGCTACTATTGAAAAAGTAGCAAGTAACATCAGACAATTGGAAATAAATTAATGAATTCAGAAAGAAAGACTGTGGCTATATTGAGAGCAAGGAGGAGATGAGGAAAGTACTATTAAAATTAGGAACACATGACATCCAAGGGAAGATGTGATTAAGTGAACATGAGATCAGTCTTGGCATGGAGGGAAGATGTAACAAGTGAACATATCACATCCGTCCTTCAGCAGTAAACATGGGAGGTGGGGAAGGAGGTATGCCAAATGTAGTTTGTTTCAGTGTCTTCTCTGTGCACCAGGCAGAGGCCAGTGCTAAGAAGTATAATCTCTGCTCCCGGGAACTGGTGGCCCAGAGAGGCAGAAAGTAAGCCTAGAACCAAAGAGGAGGACCAGAGACAAAGTGCCACAAGTGTAGCTCTGTGGAGGGCAATTGCATGGTAATACGGTACCACACCTGATCACACACAGCCATGATGGTAGACAAAGGTCTAAAACTCTGAAAAAATTTTAACTACATGATCAATTTGTGCTTCAGAATGCTTAATCGACAGGAGTGCTAAAATGAATTGGAAGGAGAAAGATGAGTTAGGGAGACATGCTAGAAGGATCCAGGGAAGAGTCAGGAAGGCCTGAGTTAGAAAGAAGATCTTCCTGTACCAGGCAGGTGGGGGTATACAGTGCCATGTCTTCTGAGTACAATTTGACAATACAGCAAGAGTCTTTAAAAAAAAAAGTCGGTTGTTTTTGGATGCCACAATCCTACTTCGAGGAATTTATCCTAAAACAGAATGACTAAATATGTGCCAACTTTTATCTACAGGGATATAGCACTGCAGACAATAGAAAAAGTGAAAATAACCTCAATATATAATATGTGACAGCTTAAAGGAACATTCATATATGATCTTCCCCCAACACTAAAGTTTGTTGTAAACAAATGCACGGTATTAAACAAAAATTCAGTTACACATGGTATGTAGAAAATAAATCCATTTTGTTAAAAATGGAAAACAAATGCTATTTTACACACAACTCCTGAAGCTTGTACACCAAAGTGTGAGCAGTGAATATCTCCAGGTGGTTAAATTATTTAAAATTTAAGGTTCTGTGGATTTTTTCTTTCCTGCTCATCTTTTCTGAATGTTTCCCAATAGTACATATGCTGTTATTTTTATAATAGGAAAAAATAAATAAAATTTATGCAAAATAAAATAGCACCCTATTCACAGACGGTGGCAGAAGGACTGAATAAGGGATGCAGTGGGAGAACGGAAAATTGAAAAAAGAAACAAACTCTCTGAAAGCATCACAGGAACTCCTGTTATCCAAGGTGAATAACCTCCAGTTCTCTTCCTCCCTGCTGGTGCTCATTCCTACTCAGTAGGGGCTGAGACCCCATGTGGTCCCTTTCATCTCAGACTGCCTCCTATCTCCAGGCCAACTCTGCGGCTATGAAAGTTTAAGCAAGTGCACATAAGGATCTGATCTTTTCATACTTCAGGAAGTCTGGGTGTAGACAATGCACCATATCAAAATCCAATTACCACTTCTACTTAAGGTTCCTAACCACAGGAGTGCTTTGCAAAAATAACTTCTCCTTACTACCCTCTTCCGTGTGTTACAACAGAAGCCAAGCAATTGCGCAGGATTAATGGAAGAGATAAAAGTATATTCTAACTCCACAAACAGGGTTTCAAGACCACCCAGATTCAAGTATCTGTGGATATTAAGAAAAAAAAATCCAGAACTGGACTCTCCTGTGACCACCAGCTTATCAAAAGAGCTCTGGTCTCCATGACTTAAGTATCTTTAAATAGCTATCTGGCTTTCCCAGCTCTTAGCTTTTTCTCCCAAAGCCTTGCAAATATGGATTGTTCAGGTAGCCAAGCAAATAAGGAGTCTGTGCCTATTCTATGCCAGGCAATGCCCTGGGCAGTAAGATATGGTGAAAACGAGTACTACAGAGATAAACTGTGTGCTCAAGGAATCACATTCTAGTCATGGGTGTGAGGAGGTGGGCAGCAAAGAGTACAAACATACATAAAGATAATTCCAGAATCAGATAACCATGTGCAGAGAATAAAGCAGAGGAAAGCATTAGAGCAGTGCTTTTCTGCCCCATAGATTCTATTTAATGGGTCTGAGCAAGGACCTGAGCACCAAGTGACTCTACTATGCTGACAGGCTGAGAATTAACAAGGGGAGAATTGTGGGGATGAGAGATGGAGCTGCTTTGCCTCACAGGGTTCAGGAAAATGTCTTGGGAGGAGGAATTAAGATCTGAAAGATGAAAAAGCAGCAACACTGAGAAAATGGGAGGCCGGGTCTTTTGAGAAGAAACGTTGTATGAGGGTAAGTTCCATGGGCGCAGGAGATGACCAAGAGGCTGGAGAAAAGAAGGTGGGAGGTGGTGACAGGGCGTCATATATTTTATTTCCAGTATATCTGGAAACAGAACTGTTGTCAGAATTGTGCAGGGAAGTAATGTGGTTTCCTGCAGAACTGGAACTGTCAGAAAGAACCCTCAGGACAGTGGAGCATGGTCAGCAGGGCAAAGCGAGACCAGAGTGAAAAAAGTGGTGTATCTAGGATCTATTTTCCAGCTGGTATTAAGCTGGTAAAGCTTAATAATGCGGGGTCCAGTGGGACCCATCCTACAAGTCACAGCAAGAAGTTTTTAGAAGCCAGGTAGCCAGGCAGACCCCTGAAGAGGATGCCTGGAAGCCTGTGGCTATAGGGGCTAGAGCCGCAGGAAACACACACTGAGGCCCTGAGCTCACTGAGGATATGAAAACTACCAGTTAGGCAAATGATGAGGAAGCTCATAAATAAAGATTTTTACTTAATATGCCAGTTGATGGTCAGTGAGCATACAAACGAGGCCTCCCAGCCCTAATTATGCAAATTTATCCTAATTGTTTATAATGAGATGTAAAAAAAAAGACAATTGAGTCATTGGCTGATTTTCTATTCCAAACCTTCAGGAACAGGGTGGAAAGAAGCCCAAGTTCTAGTCTTACCTGTGCCTAACTGCCAGAGTGACTTTGTCTCCTATTCCATGGAAGGTGCTCTCTCACACGCCTTTCACTCTGAAACTCAGCTCTCTTCCGTTTTCAGTTACAGGGAGTCACTCCATGCCCACCCTGGCTCCAGCATGGGCTTGGCGGTCCCCGGACTGCATCTGTTTGGAGGCCAGCATGGCTCTCTCAGCTCTACTGTGTGCTCTGGTTCAAATCTCACTGCGGTGTTTGCCAAGAGCCTATTTAAATTCATTGGCTCCAATGAAACCTGGCAGACTGAATATTGTTCAAACAAGCAGGCTACTGCCTGGCTTTAAAGTCCTATTAAAAATTTTATTAGCAATTTTACTGTATTGTTATCATGAATTTGGCCTATAAATATCACCTCTGCATACATCACTGCCTCCATATTGGCAAAAGAAGATAAATATACAGACTCTCATAATTGTGAGCTTAACTCAGTAAGTGATCTGTCTATATTGCCAGCCCTACCTGTCTGCCCCCAGCCTTGCCTCTTACTCCAAATGGCACTCATGGCCCAAGAGTGACAGTGCCAACCAGGGGGATTGATAAAGGGCATTCCTATGCCCCCTGCACCCCAACATCTCCATCTCTTCCTTATCATATGAATCAAGCAATTTAATGGACATAAGTCATCCCTTTCTAGTTCTTCTTTGCTAGTAGTTAATTTAATTAACATTAATGTCTTTCACCCACACAACCTTTTATACTCCATCCATTCTTCCCTTTCCTGTTAAATAATAATTGCCATGCCCAGTGACTGCAGGAGAATGTTTCCACATCCTTGCCACCTCCTTTCAACTTCAGAGCCATAAAGTAGTTGTAACTGTGGCTGATTCCCACAAGGATGATACTGTATCAAGGAAAAAAAAAAAAAAACCACTACAAGCTTTTTTAAAAATAGAGACACACCAAAAGCTCTATCTCTGCAAGTCTCTATCCAACTATCCTTTGTTTCTTAAATTCTACAAATATCAATTTTAAAAATCATGAAATGCTATCTTATCATATTACATTGTTCCTGTTTTATATAACAACCAATACTGAGGACAGAATTGTAAATGTGTGTCACAAACATTCTCTCTAGAAAATACATCACAGGTATTTAAAGATCCAAAGACTTTTTTTAAAGAGAAAAGTGTACTAACTTTAAAAAGAAAAAAAAAATACATAACTCATTTTAAATCGAGTATTGTCCTTAAAGAGGGGAAAATATAATAAGGGCTTAAGACAGATCCTGGGGAGAAAGAGGAAAATTAACTGTAAACCCTGTTGGAAAATTGACTAAGTTAAATGCAGAAGATTAAAAAAAAAAAAAAAAGTCTAGCTTTCCTATATCTTTCCTTGTTCTTCTCATTAAGGCTGGATAAGAGACTTCAACTTTATTCAAAGGGCAAATGAAGAAGGATAATGAGGAGATAAGTCACAGAAATCAGTCCCTGAAAAGCCAGCAGGCAGACTAATCTGCCAGTCAGTACTTTTTTTAAGTGACCACTGAATGCTAGCCTAACATGGCATAAAGCAGCCGACTGCTTTGCCCAGATTCACACTGGACCACCAGGTTCAATGCACTGAGGGCACAGAGACAGGTCTGCCTGCAGGACAAATGCTACCAAACCCTTTGCTTATTGGACTACAGTCTACAGTTTGATTGAGGATATAAAGCAGGACCTGAGGAACAGTTTCTTCATGCAGACTTCCTACGAAAGATGCCCTATTACCTGTTGGTTCCTTGCTCAAATAGCATTTTAAAACACCAAAATCAACTGAGCTTTAATGATTTTTTTATTGAAACACAATACCTTTCTCAATGGGTTTTCTGAATCTCAAAGGCAAGTAATGATTAAAATAATGTTCTAAAACAATAAAAGGTACAGTGAGAATAGACTACATTTTTACATCTACCAATGATGAAAAAAAAACAATACATAATGAGCAATAAAATAAAAATTTTAAAAATATACATAAAATCAAATTATACTGATTCCTCTTTGAGAAACCTGATCAATTACTTAGGCACATTTTAGCATTTTCTTTCATTCAATTATAATTCTTAGGTTTTGGATAAAGTACACAAAAACCTCTCTTGATGTGATTACAACATAAACCCCCGGCAAAGCAAAAATTAAATGACTGAAATAGCACTTATCATTTAAAAATATAAAATTACTCATGGTGTAGGCAAGAAGAAAGAAAAGTACACAGGATCAGCCAGAATATCACCAAAAAACCAGCCAACGTTAATATCTGCTGGGCCAGCTGAATTCAAATTAACCCAATTTTTACATGTTAATTAAACCAGCTATTTTCTTCTTATTGTATTTTTGCTTCTTAAATAGTAGAGTCTACAAGTGATTCCCAACAGACTTGTTCCAACAACAATGACGTATTCATTTACTTCTATTATGACCATACAATACAGTAACTGAGCAGTAATTTTTCACAGTCAATTACATGTGTGGTTCTTTATGCTTAAAGATGCTGAAATAATGTGTACTATAGAGCCATATGCCTGAATCTCTAGTTTGCCAGAGGCAGTTGCCTGGGTAACACATTTTCTCTCCAGTTTAGCATAACCCTTCATTGAATATCATTAGGTGTCATTAAATAGCAAACATTAACATGAACTTCAATATATTACTTAGATAGAGTCATTTTACCCATGTAAACAAGTGCTCCATCATTTATAATAAGCTTAAAATAGATTATGATTTTCTGTATTTAAGAACACGAAAAAAGAAAAAAGTGCCCACGTGTTGATTCCAAATTGAATTTGCAAAAATTTCTGGCAACATATGAGAACTCAGACCAAGTTCCAGAGATAACATTTCTCATCAATATGGTCATGATAGTCAATATAAACAAAGAAAAACTAGGCTTTCAAATTTTACTCAACACTAAAATAATTCCACCCATTGCATCTTGTACAAAAGATTATTTCATCTTCTTATGTAATTGGAAGGAGGGGCATTCACTTGAATTCAGTAACAAAATGAATTTAAGGAATAAGGTGCTTAAAAATCAAGGTACATAGAAAGTACAGGATACTTTGTGCATTATCTAAAATTTTTTCAGCTTTAGTGAGGTGTACTTGACAGTCAAAAATTATATATTGAAGGTAACAAGGTGATATCTTTATATATATACAAATATAATAGACCATGAAATGCTTGTGAAAATTAAGCTAATTTACATATACATCACCTCACATAGTTATCTCACAGTTGAAACAGTTAAAATATTCAAAGTTTAAGGAAGGATTATATTGTTTATATTATGGCAATATGTAGTTTATACAGGGAGTTCAAAGGAATGTGCATTAATAATAGTGGACTTCCTAAATAATCTCTATCAGCCCTCCACCATATGCCACCCCAAATCAGCATACATGACTAAAAAGATAATATGCTTTTTCTATAAACAGTCTCAACAATTAGAAAATCCCCTCCCTTTCCCAAATGGATTACCCCTCCTAAATCAGGGAACTATGTTGTTTTTGAGACACATCATAATTCCATATAAACCTAAAATCTTTTTATTTATGTTTTTTTTAATTTTTACAGACTTCATTTTGGTTCACTGTACACAAATGGAGTACAAATTTTCATTTCCATGGTTGTGCATGATGTACATTCATATCATTCTTGTTAATCAGACATGTACATAAGGTAATGACGTCTGTCTCATTCCACCATTTTTCATACCCCCTCCCCCTCCCTCTCATTTTCCTCTTCATAATCTAAAGTTCCTCCATTCTTCTCTCACTCTCTACCCCACCCCCAACCCAATTCTATATCATCATCCACTTGCCAGGAGAAACATCGGCCTTGTTTTTTTGGGATGGGCTTATTTCACTTAGCATGATAATCTCCAGTTAGTACTTCTCCTCCCTCAATCACATTACAAAGTCATCCAAATGTTCAACATTAATTTTGAAGGGCACACATAAGATGAAAATGAATCATCAGATGGCAATTCTACCCTATCCTATTTTCTTACCTCCCCAAGTAAAGAAGAAATGCAGGTTTAAAAACCCTGGCAGTGAGGGTGGGAGAACCAACCAAGGATCAGTGGCAGCATCCATGCTGTCCAATCAACCTAAGGATAACTGAAAAGAAAGCTCTGCCAAGAGTGAGTTTTTAACTGTGGAAATGAGAGCCCACAATCCCACACCTGCTTCCTAATCCAAAATCAGAAAAAAGCACAAAATGGTGACCTTGCCTTGGGTGGCCTGCTTCCACCTCCACTGCTCCAGAAATCTCTCTCTAATTGCAAAGGTGAACAAAACAGCAAGCACATGTCCAATCCAGGGGCCAAGAAGTAGTTGGCAGGGGAAAAAATTACTTGATAGTAAATGTATATTGCATCTTGGCTTCAGCAATCTCCTTTGAATGAATGTTTCTATAAGGCAAATCATAATAAACCAATGGAGACCAAGGACAAATAAATCTAAGCAAAATATTTTCAAGATATATTAGGATCAGTAGCAACTCAGTCACATCTCTGATGCCTTCATGATAATTCATATCCTGAGTAATTACCTAAGACACACTGTGATTTCAAATAAAATTTTTAAAAATAAAGCTAAGTTGTAAAAACTGCAATGCACAGGAAAAGTAGCCTAATAACCCGAGATGCGTTATAAATGAAAACTGAAATAAAAAGTGATTTGTTTATATTCTGATTAAGTGGTATTTCTAGATTTTTCCAAAAATTCACAATAAAGAGAATACTATTCCCACCCCTAACCCTAATACTGATTAAAATTTTATTACATGAACATAATTTGCTTAAGAATTGGCACAAGATCTGGGATCTGGTGAAGAAAAACATAAATTTTTCATATTATGTTTTGTTGTACAAATAATCACAACAAAATACAATGAATTCACCTATTAACACAGACCACACATGAATGTAGATTTTCATTAGAATAACCAAAAGAATTTATTATGACTGAGCCTAGTTCTATTTAGGTTTATATGTTATTTTATTCTATGGAAGAATCTATATAAGTGCTGAAAAACAAGTAAAAAGAAAGAAAATCTGTCCCAATTGATCCAGCATGTTTCCCCATCTTATTCCATATGATCTCTGCATTCTTTAGCAAGTCCTATGTGAAAAGGTCTCATAACAATTCCAAGGTTTTATAAAAGCAGGTAGTTACAACATAGAACAGCAATTGTAAAGGATAATCAAAATTAGACACTGTTGGAAGTGCTTTGTAGTTTTGCAAAAGCAAATTAAACTACAAGACTCTTGAGACTCTATTGCTTTTTCTGGGCACAATGATTATAGAAAAGCAACATCAGGATTTTAATGGTTTTTTCCTCCAGGAAGTTGGTGACTTTTCTTTCCTGACTTAACAATCACAAACAAACAAAACAAAAAACACTGAATCAAGCAAGCACTGAATCAGGAAATCAAACTGACAGAAAGAGGGTTTCCATATGAATGATATGTTCAGCAAATCCTCAGGTACTTTCAAGAGAGGTTTTCCCTTTTGTGAATCTAAAAATTATCTTCTAAATTAACAACCTGAAAAGTAATGTGAACAACTAAAATGGATGAATAGAGAAGAGGCATGATTCCATTTATTTAGCTCCAGTGCAGAAGGCAGGAACTTGTCAAACCAGAAGCCACAGATGAGAGGGGCAAAGGGCAAGTGCCTAAAAGAGTCCAGTCCACAAATACCTTGGCATGTATTTTTAAAGTGCAATCCCTTGCAGGGGATTGGGGATATGGCAGGAGTCTCAAAAAGAACACAGAAACTCATCCTAAGGGTGGTAGTCTCAACACAAAGAATCCCTCAGAATACTTTACAATAATTAAAACAACTCCCAACCAGGGATAACAACCAGGGATTTTCACATGTAGAAATTCCTATTCAACCAGAAAAACATGAGACTCCCACCTCCTCCTCCTATTTTTTTTTTTTTTTTTTTGGTACTAGGAATCAAACCCAGGTGTGCTTAACCACTGAGTCATATCCCCCAACTCTTTTTACTTTGAGACAGGGTCCTGCCAAGTTACTTAGGGCCTTGCTAGGTTGCTTTTGCTGAGGCTGGCTTTGAACCTGTGATCCTCCTGTCCCAGACTCTCAAGCTGCTGGGATTACAGGCATGCACCACCATGCTCAGCTCACCCTCTTTATCATTTCATACATGCATGGGACCTCATGTGTCCAATACATTTAGTGAATATTTAGGGAGTACTACTATGTCCCAGCCACGATCCACATGCAGATTCAGTATTGAACAAATGAGTTAAAAATTCCTATTCATGGAGCTTCATGGAGCAAATGTTGCTGGAGGGGGACATACTAAAGCTATTAATAAAACTTACACATATAAGATAACCACTATGAGAAAAACTAAAGGAAGTGAGTGAGCTTCTTGGGAAGAGACTAAGAGAAGGAAGACAGAGGAAGCACAAGGCTCCTAGGTAGGACCGAGCATGGTGTGTTGAAGGTGCAGCAAGAAAACCAACGGTGTTGGAACAAAACAATGAAGGGGAAGAATACTGAGAAATGAAGTAAGGAGGTGCAGAAAATAAGGCAAGGAGAACACTGGCAGTGTAGGGTTCTATTGGCCACTCTCTGGCTGCTGTGTTCTGCAAGGAAGCAAGAATGGGATCAGGGAGACTTGGGAGTCTTTTTTGATGTTGTTTTTCTCTTTTGGTTCTGGGATCAAACCCAGGTATGTTTTACTGAGCTATATCCCCAGTCCTTTCCATTTTTTATTTTGAGATAGGGTCTTGCTAAATTGCTGAGTGTGGCCTTGAATTTGCAATCCTCCTGCCTCAGCTTCCCGTGTCTCTGCCATTACAGGCATGCAACACCATCTTGGGCTGACTTGGTAAGTCTTGGAACAACATCACAGATCAGAGATGGTCATACTTGCGACCAGAAAAATACAGCAAAGGTGGTAAGAAGTAGTCAAATTCTAGGTACAGAGTAACATCTCTCAAGAATCCTATGAGTGTAATTCAAAAAAATAAAATTAGGCTGGGCACAATGACTTAGGAGGCTGAGATAGGAGAATCACAAGTTCAAAGCCCACCTCAGCAACTTAGTGAGGCCCTAAGCAATTTAAGGAGATCCTGTCTCAAAATAAAAAATAAAATTGGCTGGGGATGTGGCTCAGTAGTTAAGCACCCCAGGGTTCAATTCCCAGTACCAAATAAAATAAAATAAAATAAAATAAAATAAAATAAAATAAAATAAAATAAAGGAAAATAAAGGAAAATACAGGGTTACATTATTGACAGTTCTGTTACATAGTAGGAATATATCTGAAGAACTAGACCACTGGAAGCCAGGTACCAATCACAATCTGTGCTGTATCAGAATTTGCATTGGTACACTGAATAAATGATAGAGTTTTACTTTTTTTTCTTATTTAATAGAATGTGATTCTTAAAATTTTATATTTCAATGAATTTGCAAAGAAAATAAAAAAGAAGCAGAATTACAGTGGCAAGTGCATCTGCTAACCTACCATCCATTTTCACCATCTTTACCAGCAGCTGCTGTATGGCCATCTCCACTACTTCTCATATACCTGGAACATGAGCTCTATGTTAGAAACCAACCTGATAGTCTTTTCCTAAGCACCCAAAGAGATGCCCTGGTCTGGGAGCCTCAAAATATTAGTCCTTCAGACAAAACAAAGCAGTTATTAACTTAGAAACTTCTTTATAGTTTTTCCAAGAGAATTTATGAATCAAGACCAGTAATAGAGCTTGTCCCCAGATTTTCACTGGGTATCTGTCTTTCTTGGTCAACTTCCCAGCTTCATCCTTATTCCTACTGTCCTTGCTGGTATCATGAAGCCCAAAGAGCAGCTGCTATTACCATCACCTGGAGAAGAAACCAGACACTACATACTGGTGGCAAAGCCAACTAGATTTGATATAAGATCAGAAGTAAGGTATGAGAGAAAAGGAGAAAGCAAGGACATCTCCAGGGTTTGGGGCCTGAAGCCTAGTTTACAATACCAGAGGCTTAAGAAACCTATAAGACAGGGAACTGACAGATCTCACAGAAGCAGCTGGGTGAATGGGAAACCCTGGAGATCATCAGGGAAAAGAGTATTGGAGATGTAAAAGTAGACACGATGAAGTACTTAGAGCCATGGCATGGGATGAGATCACCAAAAATTAGCTAGGGAAAACTAGAGAGACATTGAAGAACCAGAAACAGGGACTACAAAAGAGCAGGCAGTAAGGTATGAAAAAAGAACACAGTGCACTGAAATTGAAGAGGGTATCTCAAGAAGGTGTAAAGGAGCAACTATGTCAACCTGAGCTCCAATATTATCATTGGATCCTACTGTGTGGATAAATTCAGTACTGCAGCAAGGGAAAGCTGAGGAGAGCAGACTGAAGAATGAATGGGCACAGAGGAGTTAACTGCAAGGGCCAGAAGAGACAACTCTTTTGATAAGAGCTGCAGAAAGAGAGAACTGAGGCAGAAGCTGAAGGGGAATATGGAATCGTGAGGTTTTCTTAACATAGAAGAAATATCAGAAGGTCTGTGTGTAGCCAGGAAACACCCCAGGAATAGGGAGAAGTGGGAGGTGACAGAGTGGGAGAAGGGAAAGGAAGGAGAGAGGGAAGGATGCTGGAACATTATCTGTGAGTCAGGTAAGATGGGAGAGCTAACTGAACTATCTCTTAAATGTTAGTGCACCCAGTAATAACACATAAGCACTCACAGATCAGGGAATAACACCATTTACTTAGATGGAAAAAACAGGCTCAGAAAGATCAGTACACTTGTCTAAGTTCTCACCTCTTTTACCAAGACCTAGAATGATGTGAATGCATTCCCAAACACTATTAGTGCTCCTTCCACTAGCCTGTTTTTCCATGTGAAAAATCCACTGTATCTGAGGGAAGCAGTTAGCAGAAAGAATAACAGTGAGCCATATAACATGAAAGCCCCTTCTCTGCATGACAAGGGAAGCAGACAGCCTAAGAATTGTTTGATACAGGAAATGCAGGAACACAGAAGCAAGCAAAATGATATTCAGAGGGTAGTGGATGTTCATCTATTCATTACGGCATATCCAGTTCTCTCTGATAACTGCCCTAATAGATGGTCAGGGAAAAGAGACTTATGAATTGAACAAAGTAAGCTTTAAAAAGAACTGGCCTGTCAATCCCAAAAACCAAAGGCTGAATGTTCGCTCTGATATGTGGATGCTGACTCACAATAGGGTGGGGAGTGGAGGTTCACAGGATTGGATGGGGGTTACTGGGGAAAGGGATGGGGTGGGAATGGGAAAGACAGTAGAATGAATTGGATATAACTTTCCTATGCTCATATATAAATACACAACCAGTTTAACTCCACATCATGTACAACCACATGAATGGGAAGTTATACTCCCATTCTGTCATGTATAACTAAAAAGAAATAAAATTTTTTTTTAAATGAACTGGCCTATAAACTTGAATAGGAATTAGAATAAACTGAGGAAAATATAAAAATGCATACTGTAATACTGTGCAGTCATTAAAAAGAATGAGCATATTTACAGAATGATCTTCAATATATACAGCTAAGATGTAAAAGTAAATGTAAGAGCATGTGTGTAGCACATGTTTGTCTCTTCGCATCATACACTGTGATGGCTGATTTTATGTCAACTTGACAGGGACACTGGATTCCCAGATTAAACATCACTTCTGGGTGTGCTTATGAAGATGTATCAGGATGAGATTAATTAATGGGTGCACTGGGAGAAACAGATTGCTATCCCCAGTGTGGTAGGTATCATCCAATCCATTAAAAGTGTGAATAGAAGAAAAAGATGGAGAAAAGGAAAATACAATCTCTCTGCCTGAATGCTTGAGCTGGGAAAGCATCTTCTACCATCCAACTGGGAACTACACGATCAGTTCCCTGGTTCTTGGGCCTTTGGACTGACAGGGAACTACCCACTGGCTTTCCTGGGTCTCCAGCTTTCACTGAGCAGATAGTGGGACTTCTCAGCTTCACTATTTGCATGAGCCAATTCCTTATAATTAACCTCTTATGTTCATCCTACTGATTCTGCTTCTTGGGAGAAGACTAACACATGCACATGTGCACATTCTTTCTCTCTCATATGAGTGTATGTATGGTATCTAAGACTTAGTTGTCTTTTGTTATGAATAGTGAGGAAATTATGGACACAAAGATTCATACTAATTTTCTTATATTTGGGGGAGAAATGTTCTGAGGAAATAGAAACCAAAAACCTAAAGCAAACAGAATGACCTCCGAAGGGGAGAGAAGAGACAGGGTGAAGGGACTGGCGAATGTTGGAATTCCTTATGTACACCTCCCTTCTATTATAGACTTTGGAAACACATGTTTTACATATTCCAAAATTCAATTAAGCCTAAAAGAGAAAAAAGCGATCCCTAAAAATTGAAAACAAACTGAAACGAATGAACCTAACCATATATCAAGTTGGTGGCAAAACCACACAGAGAAATGGATTCTCTCAAATAACTTATATGTATTTCATAGAGTGCAGTATAAGCACAAATAGAGCTGAAAAGAAACTTCATCCAGGAGCTGTTAAAAGCAATACAGGTGTTATTTAGAATACATCCTATACAATACAAATATGAAATTATGTGATTGTTGCTGATACCAAGAATAAAGAAATGAGTAGAAAATCAAAGAAATAAAAATACTCCAAATGTTGTCAGCTTATCCTTGAAGTAGGAATACCAGTGTGAACTCAAGACCCTATAGCCACTGCCTTATCCGTTGATAAGACCTCAAAGTTAATTACATCCCAAAAGTAAAAAGCCCACCTAATACGCAGACTGTAGTCTCTAAATAACTGCTCGTTAAAAAGAATAAGTAGCCAGGTGGGGAGCACACCTATAATCCCTGCAACCTGTGAGGCTGCGGTAGGAGGGCTGTAAATTGGAGGACAGCCTGGGAACTTAGTGAGACCCTGTCTCAAAATGAAATAAAATGGGCTGTGGATATAGCTCAGTGGTAGAGTGCCTTGGATTCAATCCCTAGTACTGGGGGCTGAGGGGACTAGAAGAAGAAGAGAGAGAGAGAAAGAAAGAGAAAGAAAAAAAGAGTTTGGGAAAAAGGGAAGGGAAGGAAGGAAAAATGAATAAGGGCCCCAGGAAAGAGGAACTGATTCCAGGTCTGGAGCAGAAAATACATAAAATAACATACTATTTTTTAAAATCATGGAAGCTATCAAATATTAATGGATCGTATAAAAGGGGGCAAAGGAGAAAATGTGAAAGGACTCCCACTGGACACAGATGAGATAAATGCAACCAATCAAATATACCAAATCCGTAAAATCCCATGAGTTCCTAATACTTAATATCTAAAAAGCACCCCCCATTCCTACCCTCCCCCAGAACAACTCCCAACACACTGAACCTCAAGGACTATTACAGGACCAACTCCTCATGATGAAATTGGTTCAGATCAAGGAAGTCACTAGGTCTAAGCCATCTCTAACCCTGACTTCCCCCGGAAACCCAGACCCACACCTCTAACAGTCTACTTTTCCAACGTCATGTCTAATAGGTATCTCAATACTAACACATCTTGAAGAACTCTTAATTTTGCTTCCAAATTTCCTCCCCTAACATTTTCTATCCCAGGGGCTGGAACTCCCTCCTCTGTATTTTATATCCAATCCATAAGAAAATTCCAAATCTAACCACTCCTTCCCATTCCAAAACCAACTCCTAGTCCTGCCACCACCATTAACATGGATCACTTCAAGGCCCCCCTAACAGATGCCCTTTCTTCCTTCTTTCTTTCCTCTACACATCAGCCAGGTAGGTCCTTTTAAAATTTAATGCAGGTAATGTCACTCGCAAGCTGCAACTCTCCAATGACTTCTACTGCTCTTGGAATAAAATTCTACAAAATCTACACAATCTGTCCCCACAAAGCTTTTTGGCTTCTTCCACTCTCCTTCTTTTTACCCTTTTCTAGCCAAAGCAGTCTCCTTGCTGCTTCTCAAACAGGTCAAGCATTCTCTGGTTCTTTACTCTTATTCCCTCTCCCTAGAAGATTCAATCCTGAAGTCTCACATGGGTGATCTAGCATGCAAGTCTCTACCCAAATGTCACTTTTCAGTGAGATCTTCCCTGACTACCCTATCAACCACAGAACGCTATGGACAGCTACCCACCTCTACAATACCTATATGACATTCATATCATCTGTTTGCTATGTGAGAGCACCATGTTTCTCATTTGTTTAGAACTGTGCCTGAAATAGAGTTGGTGTTGATAAATATTTGTTAAGCAAATTAATTAATCTAAAATTAACCTCTGTTTTTCATATGTCAACATTTCCTCAGATTTGTAACAAAAGGCCACTTTGCCTTACCACATCTCCTTTATTATAGAGATTAGGTTTCTCTATAATTTCTGAGAATTAAATTCTTTTATCAGTTGTCTTCTTTTACCTCTTGATTTTATCCAGACTGAAGGTCTCAAAATCTTTCGGTTAAATTCCATTAAAGTCTTGCCTCAAACTCTTCATTAAAACCTGAGATTTAGAGTATTTAATAGGAAGCAACTCATGGACAATTATGCCACTAACAATAGGAAAGTTAATAGATAAAACTAAATCTAATGTTTTTGTCTTGGTTCATTTTGTGCTACTATAATGGAACACCTACAACTAGATAATTTGTAAGGAAAACAAATTTATTTTTCGCCCTTCTGAAGGTTGGGAAGTCAAGATCAGGGTGCTGGCATCTGGTAAGGGCCTTCTGTACATCCTACCATTGAAAAAGGTATCACATGAGGGCTAGGGATATAGCTCAGGGGTAGAACACTTGCCTAGCATGTGCAAAAGGCCCAGGCTCAATCCCTAGCACTACCAAAAAGAAAGAAAGAACTCCTCATAGCTTAATGCAAGATAGTTTTCATTTAAGCAACTGTCACATCTTCTGCCTCTGATACTGACACTGGTAGACAAAGAGATTTGCAAATAGCTAGGAAACAGGTTATATTTTATTTCCTTTCCTTTAAAATTTCATGTTTGAGTTTTAAACATGTATGGTCCAGGTAAAGCAAAACCTAATAATTAGTGCAATCTGTCTCTCCACAATAACAACCAAAGAAATAAAAGAGGCCGGAACAATACTTCTCTTTCAAACAATTACTGAGCACCATGATAAGCTAGGAATAATACAAAAGGAGGGCTAGTATTTTAAGTTGGCCAAGTAAAGAATATATAGTTATGTGATGATAGCTCAAGGTTCAACATAAGAATAGGAAAAATGGGAAAAAAGATTCCAAAAACTATGCTTGAGTTAAAAAATATATATGAAGAACGTGAGGCTATGAGGCCAGATTTTTTTCTTTTTTTTTCCTTTGCCATTTGTTTGGTGTGTGTGTGTGTGTGTGTGTGTGTGTGTGTGTAAAAATATATAAATAAAATATATGCATTCTATTAGAAGGGTGAAACCAGTTTTTAAAATAAATCTGTGGAAGAAAATTAGAGTAGTTCTCATGGAGGTTGTAGGGCCAAATATGAGGATTAAACAATGAAGATACTTTCTAAGAATGTTGCAAGGGGTATCCATTAGAACTTCTAGGTAAATACATAAGCAAAATTCTCATGCAAAGCTCAGTTTTAAATATTATTGTTTATGCTCAGAAAGTTTCACGGTAGAGCAGATTGGACACAAACCAGAAAGAATGGGGCTCAAAGTCTAGTTATCCCATGCATCAGTAATAAAACTTTGAGCAAATTATTTAACCTTTCTAATTCTCCACTTCCCTTTGTAAGAGGAAGACAAAAACTATTTTAAGGACTTGAGTGAAGATTAAATGAAATAGATGGAAATTGCTAACACCAGATCTGCAATCCTATATACATGCTCAGTAACTAGTTTCTTTCATCTTTTGGTCTAACCATGTAGGAAGAAACACTGTAGCACAGCTCCTACCCACAAAGTATTTTTGTTTTAAAAATTCTTTAAGTAGTAAAACTGCACCTCCCCACTCTCCCTGCAAAGATCCCTATCTCCCCACAGTATAAAGTGCATCCACCAAGATGAATCACAACCTCCCTCTATGCTGTTGAGGGCGGCCTCCACCAGCAGCCTCAGACTTGCATCACCCACATCTAATCCCATAGAGGTTCTGTCATCATCTCCCTATTCTGTCCTCATCTCTCAGACACCCTTCCACCGTGTCTTCTAGAGTCACAGTGCATGTGACTCAGTCCCTACCACAAAGAGAATCCTTTCAGAGTGCCTCTTCCAGTGATCTTCTCTCTACCCTTTCTCAACTACTCACTTACATGGTAAGATTCTAAACTGCTGACATGAGCAATAGCTCTATTCTTAATTTCACTCATCTTGCTTTTGGACCAGTCTTTTAGTCTTCCTGCCCACTCCCTCTTACACCCCAACTTCAACAATCTTCAATCCCTCTGGACCCTACAATTCATTAAACCTACTATGTCTCATTGCACCTACTCCAGCATCTTTCTAAATCTACAGTCCATCATTATAATTGATCCCTTGCATACCCCGTACCTCCCTGGAACTTCTCTGACTCTGAATTGTTTAATGGCCAAGGCCTTAACCCTGGTTCTATCCAGACCTTCCTACTCCATGCCTGGACCTGAACGGATAAACTTAGATGGAAAACAGATGGCCATATGAACTAGTCTCAAGGTAAATTTTATAACCACAAAACCTCTGGTGGACACAACAGGCCTGCTGCTCCCTTATCCATTCAACCTTGCAACATCCAGATGACTATTTACTATATTATTCTCTCTCCACAAACTGCCAATACCTTAACCTGCACCTACCCCTCATTTATTTCCTGGAGAAAGAACAAAGAAACCAGAGGAAAATTTGTCCCCCAATCCACCACACTGTCTATACTACACTATATCTTCACCCTCGTCTCTGCCTTCCCTTCAAATTTTCAAGCTGTCAAATTTTAGAACCCTTATTGAGAAATTACTGAGGACCCCAAGAGTTTTTATTTATGTGGGTTTTATCTATAACACTTTATTATAGTAGAAATTAATACTGAAAAAAATTTAAAATATTATTTCATGATAAAGTAAATAAATCTATTACATAGTAATGTAAATATTTGTATGAAAAATAACAGTATTTTCTTAAAAAATTCTGTGAGAAATGCAGTTTTATATCTGCAAATCTCTTTAATGTCTCACTTAATAGAAGACAGCTGCATTCAATTGGCTATAATATGCTCTTTTCGTTGAAGGATATGAAGAATTTCATCCTCATACAGATCCATAGTTAGAAAAGGGAGTATTTTAATTAACTTTTCGATAATTGAGGACATTTTTCTTTGATATGACACCAAATCCCAACAAATAAGAGTTGAATAAATATTAATTGCAATGTGGAAGCTGAAACCATATGGAGAAACTTTTCCAGACCTTGAACTTTAAAATTCACAGGTCTATTGTGCACTCTGAAATGATCTTTTATACATGCATGATTCCATTACACCACACACTGGTCAGCTGAAAAATTTTGTTTCCTTAAGTTATGTAGATCTTCCAAATGTTCAGACATTTCATTACATCATATTAAAAGACCCACATCCATTAGTGTTATTACCAGTGACTTCAGAAAAATCCTGAAGTATCAGGAAGCTTTCATGTGAAAATTTTAATTCTTTCAACTAAGTAATTCTTTTGAATAAAAGCAGTATTGAATGGGAGGGGGAACTATCTCAGTTGCTAACTCCAGTGTTTTTCTGCAGACAACCATATTAGAGTTAGCAGAAGTTCTTGTGTGTACTTCCCACTTATTCAACTTTCAAATGATGTGCACTCAACAGTGAGATTTTAAGTCAGCAGAGCCCTCATAACTTAATCACCCTCAAAGGTCCCATCTATGAATATTATCCTTCTGGGTATTATCTGGTGTTAAGGTACCAGCAGTTTTACCTATGTAGTTTTTTCAGTTAAAAATATCAACCAAATGAAAAGAACTTATTGTACTAGTATTTAGTACTATTATGTAAACAGTTCTGATCTCCTAGAGTGCTAAAGAGGTCTACTGACCACACTTTGAGGGCAGCTGTTCTAGATGAACTCTGCATGTTCTTACAAGAGGCCAACCTCCTAGACAATCCACCGGAATGTCTTCCCGTCCTCCTTCCTGCATTCTCCACCAAGTCTTGCCCAAAAACATACATGGTTATTTATTCACCCACAAAACACCCTCCATTGACTTCCCTTTTTGCTCTGGTATGGCCCCATTTCTCACCTTCCCTTTTCAGCAAAGTGCTCCAAAAGAGGGCTTGGATTGGTAAGTAGGAGAAGAGGGAAGAGAAGGAAGGCTATCAATACATATGAATAGGAATGTGAAATCAGTACCAAGTCATTAATCAACCTTTCTGGAATTAAAAAGAAAAATACAACCCAGGCACCTGACATTCCTAAAGATCTTCTAATACATCAGCAACATAATACCAACCTTTTTAAAAATTCTTTTTAATTTACTCGTTGTAGACAGTGTCTAGCCACCACATTGCACGTACCCCCCTATGATTTCAGACATCAAATATTAACACGATGTGAGTAATGCAAAAAGAAAGGGGGTTAATCAGACATCTTTAGTGAAAGAAAAAGAAAATAACACTGATTCAATGAGAGCTGTTAATGAGCCTTTTTGTTTTGGTAGATTAATTTGGGAGTCTGATGACTACTAAGAACATTTAAGCCTCTCAGGTGACTTGCTGTTGATTATTATCAAGTTTTTTTTTTTTTTTTTAATTAAAGAGGTGCCTTTGCTTAATTCTACAGTTTATGAATTTCGGGTGTTTACCTCAAATCTGTGTCCACCCTAATAGTGTAGAAAACTTTCCTCATTAGCAAACTAAAAAAACTCCTCTTATTGATTCAGGATTATACTTGACAGATGATGAGCATTTCAGGCTGAGAACTGCTGATGTTTAAATACATTACCCTAATACTCTTTAAGCATTGCCAATTGTAAACCTCATTAACTCCCAGCATGTGGCCAAGGCCTGGATTTCTTCACTGCAGCCTCACAAAGTGAAAACAGGTATATAAAAATGATTTTATCATCAACATTATTATATCCTCCTTCACCTTGTGAAGTATTTAAAAGGCTGTACTTTCATTCCTCAGAAGGATAAATGGTGAACACAGGAAAAGCAGAGAACACACTTTGTTTATACAGGCTACACGTTCTAAACTCCTAGGTTCCTTTTTTATCTTTTCTTTTTTGACACTCTTATTCCTCAGGCATCAATATAAGAACTGTCCCAGGAGTGATTCTCTGCACTCTGAACAGAATTATTTGTGGATGATCATACTCTTATCATTTTGATTCAACAAAATGGGGGGCTGACAAGGGAGTAAGTTGGACCTGTCAGCCCATCACTAACAAATCAGAATGTCTGACATTCCCTTTTGCAAAAGAGCCAACTTTTGTTTGAACATTGCAAGTTCTTGCAGGGTGTGAAGGAGTTCCATGACTAAGGAGAAAAACACACAGAGTAGGACTTCTGTATCCATGGGTCCCAATATCTATGGATTTAACCAACCACAGATAGAAAATATTCAGGAAAAAAAGTTGCATCTGCACTGCAAATGTGGACTTTGGTTTCCTTGTCATTACTCCCTGAACAATACAAGATAATGACTATACATGTATTAGATATTATTAAGTAATCTAAAGATTATTTAAAGTGCACTGGAAGATATGCACAGGTTATATGCCAACACCAGAGCATTTTATATATGGGACCTAAGCATGTGCAGATTTTGGAATAGTAGAATCCTGTGGGGGTCCTGAACCAATCCCTCAAGGACATTGGGCAATGACTGTATGTGGTAAATGTGATGTGTATGTGATCCTAGCAAGCCAATTAGATACTCCATCCAACAGTGCCCCCACCACACACACAGACAGGGGTCAGTACCTGTACCCTGCAGCCCGGCAGCCAGGGACTCAACACCTCCAGCTAATCCTCAACATCACTTAGTCTTTCTAGATGAGAAGGTCCAGCAATAGTGAAAACATTTTTTTAGCCTTAGATTCCTCTGATGAGACAACAGTTGTTAATATAATCAGAAATATGTTTGCAAATCTCAAAGAGACTCAAATGAAATTTTTTTCACCTTGCTCTTAATAGGTAAATTGTGTGAACATCCATCCCCATTTTAAATGAAAACCAAAATCACAACCAAATCCAAAAGACACATCAAAAATCATACGAACAAATCCAACAGCAGAGTCCACATTCATGGCTCAATTCATCAGAGCGTGTGGGCCTTGAAGACAAACCTCCTCCTCCTCAGATGCTGAGACAAGCCCCTCTCACTCAGGAGGCCCACCAAGCAAAAAGCTCTCATCCCGGGCATTCAAAGTATCTTTTCACCTCCCTCAAGGAACTTCAAAAACTGATTAAGCCCATCATTAAGTCAATTAAAATAGTGGAACACAGGGAAATCTAAAACACAACAATGAATATTAAAAAGGATTATGCTGTTACACAGGCAAAACAGGCCAATTCCCTGGTTCAACAGCTCCCCACCACTCTCTAAGTAAACTCTCCAACTACCCTACCCCACAGTACTTATCCAAAAGAACCACAATCAGAACTATGATATATGCATACCAACATTCATAGAATGCATTTCATCATGGTCTAGTTATGGAACCAGACTAGATGTCCATCAATACATGATTGGGTAATAAAATGGGTATATATACACAATTAGAGTTTTACTCAGTCATAAAGAATAAAACTGTCATTTGCTGGTAAGTGGAACATCATACTAAGTAAAATAAGGCAGACTCAGAAAGACAAGGGTCAAATTTTTCTCTTATATGTTAAAGCTGGGGGAGAAGTGGGTGAGGGAGAGAGAGAAAAGAAATTTTTTAAAAAGGGGGGTGGTGTCACCTCATGAAAACAAAAGGGAGACCAGTAGAGAAAGGGGATCTAGAGGCAGGGAAGAGGGCATGGGAAGTACTAGAGAACAAGATCTACCCAAATTGTGCTATGTCCCTGTGTTAACATACCACAATGAATCCCACTTGTACTAATTAAAATTATAATTATTAATAAAAATAACACCCTGTGTACATGTATGAATGCACAGATGGTGTGACTCTACTTTGTGTACAACCAGAGAAACAATTGCTCTACTCCATTTGTGTTCAATGAAATAATAAACAAATAAAAAAAAGTAAAAAAAAAAAAAATTAAAAAAATAAAAAAATAAAAATAAAAATAACAGAAAGGAGATCAGCAGAACAAACAAGGTATCAGGGCAAGGATGCAGGGAGGGGAAGAGAAGGTACTAGGGAAGGAGACTGATCAAATTATGCTCTGTACAAACATGACATAATGAACCCCACTCTTGTGTATAATGTACCAATTAAAGAAAAAAGCATAAATACCCCAATCCTTAACATGAAGTACAAATCTCTGCATGGCCCACCTCACCTACTACCAGGCCCTGCAATTCCAAGTCCCAGGCATGCCAGCCTCTGCATTCAGAATGCAGGGTCCTTGCAACCACTGTTCCTCTGCCCGCAATGTTTTGTCTTCAGTGCCCCTGCCCCTCGCTCCTACAGCTCAGATGTCACTCACGAGAAGTCTTCCCTGATCTCTCCATCCCAATGAAGTCCCTTTTTAGTGTCTCTCACACCACATCTCTCTTCAAGTGGTCATTCTGTCTCTTCCTCTTCCCTATGCCTGAGTTGCATCTCCCTCTTCCTCTGTTTCCTCTATCTTATAAAGACACTTGTGATGGAATTTAGGGCTCATCCCAGAAAACCCAGGGTAATCTCTTCATTACAACATCGGTTCATATTTACTTGGGGTTCTCTGATTGACACCTGTCTTGTCCATTAAATTAGAAGCCCAAGAAGACAAACACTGTGTTTTTCCCACTGCTATGTTATCCTCAACCATAATGGGGCCAGGCACAGAGACAAGACTCGTGAGCTGCTAAATGGCTGAACAAGTACCCAGGGAGAAGTTCCCAGCAGGGAAGGTAGACCAAGTCACCACTTCATGAACCATTAAATCAAAAAAAAGAGCTCCAGCAAACAGGATCCCTTAACCAATGAGCTGGAAATGAAACCTTAAGTTCAGTGCAGTGCACAGGCACCTAACTTTCTGCCCAGAGTTCAGCCTAAATCAAGACATAGGCGGAGTTTTCAGGAAGGGGCCAGGCTCTCGGGGAGACAACGCACAGTAGCGGTCACTGCCTGGGAAATGCCTAGATCAGCCAAAAGCTACCAGTAGAAAAAAGGGTTTTCTTTCTGGATCAAAATGATCTTTGACCAAAGAAAATTCTTCACAACCATAGGCTTTCTAATTTCCCAGGGGGTGGGCGGTGGGGGGGGGGGGACGGGGACTACATGATTATATAAGTTTTCTACAATTGCTATAAAATACCAAGGAAACAAAATCATTATATTGATGAGATGTCTGTACTATGTTCACTGAAGCATTATTCACATTATCCAAGATACAGAAACAACCCAAGTGTCCATCAACAGTTGAGTGCTTAAAAGAAAATGTGGTGTATACACACAATATTATTCAGTCTTAAGAAAGAAAATTCTGTCATTTGTGACAATATGGATGAACCTGGAAGACATTATGTTAAATGAAATAAACCAGGCACAGAAAGACAAATACCACATGTTCTCACTTATATGTGGAATCTAAAAAATTTAAAATCATAGATGCAGAAAGCAGAACGGAGGTTATAAGTAACTGGCACAGGGGTGTGATACTAAGGCAATGCTGGTCAAAGGACACAAAATTTTACACAAGAAGAATAAGCTCAAGAAACTCTTTGTGCAACATGGTAACCACAGTTAATAACAATACAGTGTATTCTTTAAAAATAAGAGAAATTTTAAATGTTCTCAACCCACAAAAAAATGAGTTTGTTAGTTAATAGATGTTATTTGGCTTGACTTGGTCATTTCACAATGCACACATATTTCAAAACATCCTGGTGTGCACCATAGATATATATATAATCTTTATTTGTCAATTAAATATAAGTAAAGCAAATTACCACATGCCAGGTATTTTAAAACAGAAGAATTTATTCTATCACAGTTCTGGGAACCTGAAGTCCTAAATCAAGGTGTCACAACACCAGACTTCCCATAGGCTCTAGGGGAAATCCTTTGCTTCTTCCAGCTGCTAGTGTCTCCAGGCATTCCTTGGCTCATGGTCACATCACTCCTCTCTGCCTCTGTTCACACTCCTCCTCCTCTTCCCAGAGTCTATGTCAAATCTCCCTCTGCCTCTATTTTATAAAGACACTTGTAAAGGAATTTAGAGCCCAGTCAGATAACTCAGAGTAATCTTTTCATCCCAAGATTCTTAACTTTATCACATCTAGGAAGATACTTCTTCCACATAAGGTAACATTTACAAGATCCAGGGATTAGGCAGAGAATATTCATTGGGAGAAAAATCCAAAGTCATTTTGCAAAGTGTCCCACTTAATTCTGTATGGTGTAGTCTCACTCTTCCACCTTGCAGAATGCCTTTCCTGGTGGTATGGAATCATCATATTCTGTCTCCAAGATCCATACCATTTAATCATATGTGAAAATTTAAAAGTGAATTGAGCAAAGGAAATATGATAGGAAAGTAATGATCATAGAGGTATGTTTAAATTTACTCATAATTCTACAACTGTCTTGAAAAATACCAATGTATATACAAAACCCTCATATACCTCCACACCACATTATCAATTACAATTGTTTTGTGAAATTATACAGAGGTCTTCATATGAAATCACTAATTGCGAATGATCATTGAAGGAAATATTAAGGGTAATATTTATAAGAGAATGTGTTAATGGTAATAGGTAGAGAAAAGGCTCTTAAGAGGTGAGAAGGTATATATTTAATGACTTTGTGATTATTAAAGCAACAAAAAACTGTTTTGAACAAAAATAAACATACCCATCTTTGGTCTGATCCACCACGCCACTTAAAAGTTCCACAGTCTTTGGATTAGGCTGGCTTTCTCCAAAAATATTCAAATATCGAGTAACAAAGTCATTAGGAGACATAAAAAATTCACCATTTTTTTCAATGCTTGCATACTGTTAAGAAAAGGGGAAAAAAAGAAATGTTATTTTATGTAATTGATTCTCAAAAGTATAAATCATGGGTTCAACATGTGAAAAGGATGAGAATATTCAAAGGATAAAATATCAGATATGAAAATACACTTTTTTTTGCGGGGGGGGGGGGGTGCTGGGGATTGAACCCACGCCCTCGTGCTTGCAAGGCAAGCATTCTACCAACTGAGCTATATCCCCAGCCCTGAAAATACACTCTTTACAGTTGTAGTTATCTCCCATCACTTCAAAGAAAAACAAACACATCAAATTTGTCAAATTCTGGGCTTACACCAGTGGTTCTCAATTGCAGGTAATTTTCCCCCATAGGAGACATCTGGTAATGTCATAACTTGGAGGAAAGGGATGCTGTTGGCACCTAGAGTTGGTAAAGACCAGGATGCTGCTAAATATCTTATAGTAATGCACAGGATGTGCTTGTACAACCAAGTTTTCTAGCCCAAAATGTGAACAGCTCTGAGAAAACCTGGCTTACAGAAATTTAGAAAGCAAACTATGTCTCATTTATTGGCAAAAGACTAAAAAATGTAATTAATCATAAAGTATCATAAAACTAATTGAGGGACAGTAGGATGAGATGTTCCAGTGCCTTGAGTTCCTACATAAGAAACCCAAACCCAACTCAACAAAAACAGTGAAGCAAAACTTAAGCTTAACCCAAGTGTAATGCCACACTGACCTCTAACTTCAACCAATCAAATATTTTCTTTGTCTTGCTTCCCTCAAAACTTTATAAAAGCTTCCCTCATGCCCCCTTGATAGAGCCCTGAACTGCCTGTGGTCCGATGCTCCCAATTCATGAAACCACTGAGTGCTCAAAGAATGTCTGAAAGACAGGGCTATCTCTCAATAGAAGTCCCAGAGGTAGCAACCTACAAGAAAGGGTGATATACTAAACTGAAATTCAAACTCTGAGCCACAATGCATCTTGTGGGATTTCTCAGAAGCAGGTATCAACTGCTGCCCGAGCTAATGCTCTCTCCACCCTTGTGCCCTACACAGAAATGGTCAATAAGAATCAGCTGGCATGCAATGCCTCTTCCCCAGGTCTTGCCTTTCTTTAGTGGGACACATTCCAGCTGGAAGAGTGAACCCACTGACTCGGGTTGCATGGGTCCCCAGAGGCTGTGGGAAATGCTGAGAGCAGCAAGCCAATCAAGAGGTGTCCTCGTGGAACAGAAAACCTCCTGAGCCAAGAGACTAACTTTGAAGGAGGAGAGGACAGTACAGCTAGGAGAGCAGGGCTAAGCGATGGGAACCAGAGTGGCAGTTAGTGACAAGGTCACAGTGAAAGGAGATGCAAGGACAGTATCTCCCCTTCCTCTGGAACCCAAGAGTTAAGTCTAATCAAAACTGTTTTTACAAGTCATTGGTTATTTCTACATTAAAGTTCCATACAGACTAAGCCCTTGCTTAAATGCCTTGAAATAAGCTTTAGAACCTTTTGAGCTAGGGCTGGGTCTCTTACTACCTGAATGGTCTCATCTAACATCTAAGAAATTAAAATGTTCTGGGCCTCTGATTCTTCATCTGCAAAACAGGTATAACCATATTACCAGTTTCATTAGGCAGATGCTTGAAACAGATGACATAATCATTTAAAACACTTAGCACTATGCTCTACGCATGATAGGCACTTCAGAAAAGTTCTAGTTTATTGTGTTTTGTTTTTCCCTCTGTCCCACTGAGTGACAGCTGCCACTGGTACAGTATCAGGGCAAGGATGCAATCAGTGGTTTTCTCTCAGCACCAGTGGAGGACCTGTGAATGTGCTAGTATGTCACTGACACTCTTTTTTTGAGTGGAGGGTTGCTGAAAATTTAACCCAGGATCACTTTACCACTGAGCTACAACTCCAAC
Organism: Glaucomys volans; assembly: GCA_020662805.1. NCBI lineage: Eukaryota > Metazoa > Chordata > Mammalia > Rodentia > Sciuridae > Glaucomys > Glaucomys volans. Next base: position 375,396 of record JAJEJO010000710.1, on the reverse strand, counting down.
CTTTCTTTTTCTTTGAGACAGGGTCTCACTAAGTTGCTTAGGGCCTCTCTAAGATGCTGAGGCTGGCCTTGAACTTCCGATCCTCCTGTCTCAGCCTCCCAACATGCTGGGATTACAGGCGTGTGCTATTGTACCTGGCTCACTATTTTCAATGAACATGTTTTAGCATAGTACAAGAAAAAAGATGGTCCAGTAATCCTACCATTCTTCAGTTAGAATTTGCTTCAGCTTCTGGGACTTGTAGAAGGAGGAATATATCTTAATTTTCCTAACTGAGGCAAAACCATCTTGAAATATGAAGGATATGCCAATACTAATTACAGCAATCCTATGATTTAGAGTTATGACTGTTTCCTTATGACAGTGATTAATTTATTTTAAAACAATTTAACTTTTCTCCTACCAGTCGACAGATTATTTCCAGTTTGGGGTATTTTAAATAAACCTAAGGTAGCCATTTTTGTGTGTAACATTTGTCCAAATTCCTGGCAATTTTCGAAAGCTAGACTCCTAGAAAAGAAATTGTTGAGTCAAAGGAGAGCAACTTTAAGGCTCTTGGTGCTTATTATCACGCTGCTCTCCAGAAAAGATTGTACCAATTTATACTCCCACCAGCAGTGAGAACATGCCCTTTCCCCTCTTTGTCTATCACATTTCTTGCAAATATTTTCCAGTTTGATATTTTTATATAATTGAGTCTGTAGATTTATTTTCCTTTGCAATTTCTTCCATTACTTTGCTAAGCTTAAAAAACTAGTCTTTCTTCATCACAAGACTAAATATTCAGTCACAGTTCCTCTTAGCCTTTTTAAAGTACGGTTACCTTTAGGTTTTAGTATACCAGTGCTTTATTTTTGCATGTGGTCTGAGGTAAGAATCCTACAACTTTGTTTTTTCTACTTAATCTTGGCTGTTTCCAAACCACACATGAAATCATTCTTCTTTCCCTACTCTTTAGGACACCTGTTTTGCACATACTAAATTATCATATGGTCACTAGGGAAAGCCCTGACAAGCAGGCTTGATCTCCAGCAACAGGTCTGGTGAGTTGGCAGTGGCTTCCCAGGGCCAACACTGTTCTGAATCTGCCCTGAACTTCATGTCAGCATGGACTGAGAGTTCTTGTCATTGCTGCAATGGGAAATACTTCAGGATCATCCTGTCAATAGACCTGGCTACTCTTGCAAGATTGTGTGCATCTTACTTGCTACAACTAGAGAGAAAGTTCTGTCTGGACAGGAAGGGTTTTCCTATCATTTTCACGGGTGTGTCCGCAAATTCCCACACTACTGCCAGGCAGATAGTGAAACATGTTCACTAGATGTTTATCAAATAAATGAAAGGTTAAAAAAAAGTTATATTACTTTGCTCCTAGAAGTTTTCTTGGCCTGATAATCATTCTCTGATTTTCCCCAAATGACCTTTAGAATCAATGTCAAATTGCTGCCCCCTTTAAAAAAAGTTCCATCAAAAATGCACAATAAAACTACAATAAAATGCCACTACTCACTCACAAAATAATGAAGGATAACAATGTTGACAAAAATGTGGAGCAGATACTCTCACATAGTGGTGGTATAATAAACTGATAAACCATTTTAGAAAACTGCTAAGCAGCATCTACTATAAACTGAACAAAACCACAGACTCAGCAATTTCAATCATATGTAAATCTCCAACAGAAATATGTGTGTATGTGTATAATATCAAAAATTATGCCAAAGGATCCATAGCAGCGTTATCATAATAGCAAAAGGGACCAAAAGTAACTCATGTTAACTAGTAACTGGATACATAAACAGATTATGATATAGTAACACAACAGAAAACAACACAAGCAATGAGAATATGCCAACTCCAACTATACACAACACAGATGAAACTTAAAATAAGGTAAGAAACCAGACAGGGCTGGGAGTGTAGCTCAGTGGTAAAGCATTTGCCCAGCATGAATAAGGCCCTGGGTTTGAAACCCAGCAACACACACACACACACACACACACACACACAAAGTCAGAAGAATATACACTGTACAGTTATATTATTTTTAAAGATGGAAAACAGGCAAAACTAACATCCAGTGAGGGACGTCAGACAACTTACCTTGGGAGGGTGGGTATTGACTATAGGGGCATCAGAAAGTTTGGGGGGCTGGTCATGCAGGTTGCTCACTTTATGAACACCATGGGACGATCTCTGTATTTGATTTATACCTTAATAGTTTACAATTTAAAAATCATTAAGATATTTTATCAGCCTCATTTGTTTAGAGGCAATAAAGAAGGTGTCCCTGAAATACAAAAACATGTTCATTTGGGCACAGAGAGAACATAGCTTTCTTCATTTTGCCAAAATCAGCTCATGGCCAAGTGGTCTGCTTTGTTATTTCAATAGATATGTCAAAGGATGCTCCTCAGACTGATGGACAGAGGCAGACAAGAGTATGAGCAGGTACTGGTCTACCGACAAAGGAGGCCTGCTGCCCCTGCAGCAATGAACAGAGGGACCCTGTCTAGGGAATGCACAAATTCTGACGGCTACTCCATCTTTAGATCATCATTTAATCCTTCTTTGGAACAGATTTTACTAGCGACCCGAAGCCTCCTTTTATTACAATTTAGAAGAGCTGTAATATGATTAAACACATGTTTTTAGGAATTTTTGCACAACCCTGTATAATACTAAGTGTCACCAACAAGAAACACCACCACATCCAATGAAGACAGCAGGAAAGAGAACTAGAGTAGGACACTGTCCATACAGCACATGCTCCATGATGACAGGGGTCCTATTCAGCCAGCTCACAGCTATTTATTTAATAAAATGAACCATCAAAAGCCAGGTTAGAACCATAGTCATACAGTTATCCATTCCTGCCTTGAGTCATTCATACCCTGGGGCTGAAGGGCACATTCTCCTCGACTGTTTTCCAGCCAGAGTCCCTCTACATACCAAGTCAATTCACCTGAACATTCTTCACCTAACCTCCCTGTCATAGGGATGAAATAAAATACAATTAAGAATATGAACATGGATCATTTCTCAGCCTTTTGGCCATGCTCAGGTGAAGAATATGAATAGGGTCTGGGCATTTTATGTTATTAGGGAAATAGTATTAATTTTATTAGGCAAATAATGGTATTATGACCATCTAAGAACCATGCCTATTATTTGAAGCTGCATGCTGTAGTATTTAAGGTGAATTATGGTGACATATAACTTACTTTAAAATAAATATGTATGTAAACTGACAAATATTAATTTAAATTAAGTGGCAGTTACGTAGGTGTTTACCATTCTATTTTCTGTATGTTTGAAAACTCTCACAATAAAAATTAAAGATGTAATCAAGAATCACAAATGATCTACTGAATATATTACTATTTGCTTTGGGGTTTTTTTTAGCTCTATCTTTTTATTTTTATTGTTTTATTTTTACAGACTACATTTTGATTCATTGTACACAAATGGGGTACAACTTTTCATTTCTATGGTTGTACAGGATATAGATTCACACCTAAATTATTCTCTTACTCCTCACCCCCTCACCCCCTTATGTATAATCATCCACTTATCAGGGAAAATATTCAACCTTTGGTTTTGGGGGATTGGCTTATTTCACTTAGCATGATATTCTCCATTTCCATCCATGCAACTGCAAATGCCATAATATTATTCTTCTTTATGACTGAATAATATTCCATTGTGTATATATACCACAGTTTCTTTATCCATTCACCTGTTGAAGGGCATCTAGGTTGGTTCCACAATCTAGCTATTGTAAACTAAGCTGCTATAAACATTGATGTGGCTGCGTTACTATAGTATGCTAATTTTAAGTCCTTTGGGTATAAGGCAAGGAGTGGGAAAATTGGGTCAGAAGGTGGGCCCATTCCAAGTTTTCTGAGGAATCTTCACACTGCTTTCCTGAGTGGCTGCACCAATTTGTAACTCTACAAGCAATGTACAGGTGTGCCTTTTTCCCCACATCCACACCAATACCTATTATTATTTGTGTTCTTGATAATAGCCATTCTAATTGGAGTGAGTTGAAATCTTAGAGTTGTTTTAATTTGCATTTCTCTAATTGCTAGAGATGTTGAACACTTTTTCATATATTTGTTAATTGCCTGCATATCTTCTTCTGTAAAGTGTGTCTCCAGGTCTTTGGCCCATTTATTGATTGGGTTCTTTGTATTTTTTGTGTAAAGTATTGTAAGTTCTTTATAAATTTTAGAGATTAGTGCTGTTAAAAAATGCAAATATAAAGTAAGATACGATTTTTCAACTAACTGCTTGGCAGAAGGGTTTTCTGTTGTTGCTGTTATACTTAATAATAATCTGAATTGATAACATAATGTAGGAACTGTACACTTCCACACTCCCACCCAAAATATGTAGTCTGCTAAGAGCAATCAAATGCCTTAATCTATTGTAAACCCAATCTTTAACCCAACAATGCCACTTCTAGGAATTCCCACTAAGAAAATAATGCAAGCTATACACAAATATGTAAGCTGTTATGATAGCAAAGTAGTGCTGGCAACTAAACATCCAGTCATAAACATCAGTCACAATTAGGTAAACTGTGGTAGGATAAATTATGGTAGGACAGTCATACATAGGAATATCACACAGTATAAAAGTACTGTAGAAACACATCCAACTGTAAAAAAGGTGTTCATAATATCTTAGGTGAGGGAAGACACTGGATACAAAACAGTATTTTATTCTCACATCAAAGAAAAAATCTGTACACATATACAGAGACGCACACCCAGTAAGAGAGACCACTATCTCTATCTACACTGACATCGAGTTACTTTATTTGTCTTCTAAATCATCATGACAGAAACTGATTTGTTAAGAAAGCTTTTCAAACAAGGAATTAACTATTTTTCCTACAAAAATGTTTAAAGTGTCCATGAAGCTTTTGTTGAAAGATTAATTCTAAAACCCCAAGTACAATTCACTATTACTAACACATCTCACTTCTCCTGCCCAGCCCCTTCCCCAGTTTTCTCATCTTCCACTTCTGACATGTAGCCACTCTAGACTCCAGACTTCTGAACAGCCCATGATCACCTCCCTTCCTCCCCCTTGAGCCACTGCTTCCCTCCTTTATTTCTCTGTTCATATTACTGGCATCTCTCTGCACCCAGGGTATACACATTCCCTCCCTGCTCTCTCTCATTTATAATAAAACAACAGTTACTTTCATCAAATATCCCTTCAAAACTTGCCCAACCCCCACTCCATCTGGTGTTACAACCTTAATAACTCGGAGGGCCTCCAAAACCATCACTCCCAAGACCACATACCTCATGGTCTTGCTGCACCAGTCCAATCTCAAACCCATCTTCCCTGTCACTGGATTACTCAGAAAACCTTCAATGGCTTCCTATTGTTCAGTGGCATGCCAGACTCCCAATTACCTTTCCCATTTTGTTACCCACACCCTGTAATACTTAGCAGATTCCCTGGCAGAGAGTTGTATTTAAATAAACATTTGACAAATGAACAAGAATCATTCCACCTGGCCCTGTCTCTGGGCTTTCCTTCCATGTGGTCCTCTTCTCTCCCACCATCCCAGGGGCTCTTCACATTCTCTCCACCAGCCTTCCCTGACCACTGCCCGCAATGGCAACTGCTCCCTCCTTCCGTTTCCTGTGCTATTTGCTGGAACAACACAGGCAGAACCTTCGAGTATGCGGACTTAGATTCTTTTTACCTGCTGCTGCTTGTCTACAAATCTGGTCTCCTGTATAAAATCTGAACTCCTTTGAGACACAGTTATTGCTTACATTTCTTCTGCTCAGCCCACTCGCAGCAGAATTTCATGGTGTTTTATTTAAACTATAAACAATCAATAATATCTGTTTAAATTAATGTGAAGCAACACCAAAAGCATTAGGTGGACCTAAAAAAATGCCTGTCAACACAAAGGTTAAAAGCAAAATTGTCTACCTAGACTCAAACTTCTGCCTCCAGATAAAATCTAATATTATCTTCCCACAGGAGTCTCACAATACACTCAAATGCTCTTGCCTGGCATGTTGTGTGCTAAGTCTCTTCCTCCCTACCAAGCTAGAATCACTAGACCCTGAACTCCAGGCCACCCAAACTATCAGCTATTCCCTCTACACAACTGGCAGACCTAGAGCTCTCTGCTTTGAACAAGCTGTTTTCTTTGTTTGGAATAGTCTTCCTTTACTTCAAATCCTCCTCTACCTTCTCCATCTGATAAATACCTATTAGTCTTCAAGCATGGCTCAAACATCCTGTCTGTAACTTTGATAACCCTCTATAGGAAGAGGTAATAAGTCTCAACTTATCTTCCTTTATGCTGTATAACATTTATCCACCGTATTGTGACTTCTTGTGTTCTTGCACATACATACACACAGTGAGATATTTAAGGGCAGGAGTCACAATTTATGTGTCTGTAATGCCCAATACCTAACATCTAGTAGGCAATGTCAAGAAAGGAAGGAAGGAAGGAATGAAGGGAGGGAGGGAGGGAAAGAGAGAGGGAGAGAGAGAAAGAGAGAGGAAGAGAGAGTGAGAGAGGGAGAGGGGGAGGGAGGAGGAAAAGTTGATTTTAACTCTTCTCTAAAACAAACTAAAAAAACCTGAGTTGCACTCATTCCCGTCTTCCAGACCCTTTCCTCATCTGGCTCAGTTTAACAGGTTCTCTCTCATCTCTGTAGCTGCCAAATCCTCTACTTCCTTCTACTCCCTGTACATCTCTGGTACGAAGGAGACAATGAAGCTTCATTTCATCTACTCAAGCTACAGAAGAATTCTGTCTCCACCTAGTTAAGCAGGGAGACAATTGGGATATTTCACACAGAATTTTTATTAGGAAGAAAATCAAGTCAGAAAAAATTCACACACAGAAAATCAGCAAAGTAGACAGGTTTACAGAATGCTTACTGCTGATCCGTACTTAACTAAAAAGCCCAGCCTGGCAGCCCCCATGGCGCCTCATTCCCCTTTCTCCTCTTCACCACAATACTGTCTGCAGTGGGTGGTAAACAAGAGATCCTCAGCTCACTGAGCCAAGGTGGATTTGTGTTGGTCCCACGCTATCCAGGCCTGGTGAGGTCACCAGAACCTTTGCCAGATCTGCAATCCCTTCCACAAACTGCTGATGCTGCTTTCTTGAGGAAACCCCCCACCACACCCCATCTCCTCAGACTCCAAGGCATAAAAACTCTTGTTCAAAAGCCACAAACTCCTGGCCACCAAAGTTTCCCCTCTGGTCTCAAAGATTCCACTCCCAGCCTTCAGGTCCAGGATCACAGAAACTCCATGGGTGACTCCTCAGAACTCAGCATGGAATTCCTGCTATAACTGAGTCCACCACAGCCAACTAGACTTGCTCCCAGCCTAGACCTTACCAAAACTGAGTGGATAGAGCAGCTGGCAAAGATACTATTCCAAACTGAGATCTTAACCTAGCCTCACCAGCTGCCGCATGGCCTCAAATGATCACTGCCTTTAAATGAAGTCTTTCCAATGGATCACGTCAACAGGCCAGTGAGCATCAGAGCTGCACCATGTAGGAGACAGCCTCTAAGTTGTTCTTGGTTTCTGTAGAAGGAGGCTCTTCACCCCTGTGAGAACACTGAAGTACTATGCCCTGAGTTGAAAGATTAATTATAACTTCAACAGCGCAAGTGAGTTTACCCATTCCTCTAGGTTCCTTGGCAGCACACTTAGATATTCATCTGCAAGTATCTTTCAAAATTAAATCCTTAAAGAGTTTTACAACAGCAAAAGGCCTTCATACACCTGATCCCAATCATGGTGGGCCCAATATGTACAGAGTGACAGACATTTATTTAGGGAAGAAAAGAATGCTTTTCTGTTTTCTGAACTTTCATCTTCTAGACTCTCTATACTGTATTGTGCTTTCTGGGAAAAAGCAAATTTATAAAGAATTCTGTCTTTTCTATATAATCCAAACCTCCTTACAAATTTATCCTTTTTTCCTTTCCCAAAACTGTCCCTATGCTTAATCATTTTTCAATTGGAATCTATCTATCTTTCCTGTATTTGAATTAGTTAATTCACACTTTGACTGAATCAATGTCTAAGGCATAGCAGGTGCTGGGCATGGCAATATAAGTTACCCCACCAAATCTTCACAAGTTTTTGTAACCTTTTACTATGAAAATGTTCCAACACATGCAAAGTACAGAGAACAGTATAAGCCCAATATCCCACTTTCCAATTTCAAAAATAATCATACTGCCCAGTCATTCTTTCCACTCCACCAAAATTGTCTTCTTTAAAAACAAATCTCAGACCTCAACAATTAAAAAAGAAAATATACAGGTTCAGCATCCTTAATTAAGAAATCCAAAATGCTCCAAAATCTGAAACTTTTTGAATGTTGACTTGCTGCTATAGTGAAAAATTCCACACCTGATCTCATGTAATTGGTGGCACTCAAAACATGAGCACACATAGAATATTATTTAAAATAACTATAGGCTATGGTGTATATGAAACAAAATAATTTTGTGTATAGACTGAAATCCTGTATGTGTATATATAAATTTTTTTCAAATATTCCAAAATTTGAAAAAAAAAATCTGAAATCTGATACCCTCTAATCCCAGGCATTTCAAATAATGAATACGAGACCTGTATTCACATTTGAAGAAATATTTTTCAGAATCCAGTTTCCAAGGGTGAAAAGTAGTTTTTTGGAATAGAAATTACTTTATTTCATTCAGTCAGATGGCTTGAAAATGACACTCCGCTAGCCTGCACCCTCAGTCCAGTGAAGGGCTTAGGTAGCTATAAAGGGGAGATGACCACCCACTGTGTGTGCATGAGTCAGAAGCAAGTAGGGTGTTAGACCTTGAAAGAATAGGGGGACCAGTCTCAGTATTTCAGAGCAATTTGTTGAAAATTACTCTTGTTCATGGGGGGTAGGGTATCTTTATTGTGTAGTCAATGTTTTTATGTTATCTCTGTTATTGACTTGGAAGAGAAAATTAGTTGGGATTGTTTTCTGGAGGCTTTCAGAAGTATATGAGACTTGTTAGGGAGAATGATCTTTCTATGATAATGCATCCTGTCCTATGAAAGAACTGTGTGTGCGTGTGTGTGTATACCTCCACATGTAGATATTTCTTTGGTATTTGTAATTTTAAATTTCAACTTAACATATAAAATAATATAAAAACTTTTGTTTCTTTTACAAAGTATAAAATCTTATCCAAGCCAGTGGAATCCTTGATTTCCTACCTCATTGTACACTCAGCAGTCTGTCCCTCAGTTTGTGCAAATGTCAGATAACCATTTGCTTTAATTGCAACTGTATATATTTGCTTTGAAAAGTTATTTACTGTTTTATGATAAAATCCAGTTGTCTTCACAGTTTATAAATTTTAAGACACTTGGTTTAAATTTCTCTCTACCTATGAAGTTCAGCATTAAGGATTTATTTTAATGGTATCTGATAATTGGCCAAGAGTCATATTTCTTAAATTTAGCATACCTTTTAATAGCCAATATGTAACACAAGTAACTACACTACCTCATACCTACATAATTTTCAAGTTGTATTATAGATGGATAGAAAAGATTTTACCTTTGTCTTTTGGCCGTAAGATTTTATCTTTGTCTTCCCATGGGAAAGTTTTCTATAATTGCATAGCATAAAACATTTATGCCTACTCTGATGTTAACTTTTAAAGAAGTGTTTTCTAAGAAAATTTGTTTCAAGGTAATTTTGGTTTTTGAGGCTGCCGAAGGCAAATGATAGGACTATGTGTATACAGTGTATGCCTTTCCCTTCATGCAAAATTTTGAAAATGTCATTTTCAGTTTGTATATTGCATATTTACATGATCATTGTTCCTTATTTTATCAACTGGACTTCTCAGTACTTGATGATCTTTTAAAAGCTCAGTAAAATCATATTACCTTAAATTTTTCGTTATTTGAATAGTTATAGCAAATAATTGGTTAAATTGTTATATTCAAAACAATTTTGGATATAACCTTGGTTCTCCATCTGTACATTTCATAACAGTTTAGCATGATGTTTAATCAATTTTAAATAAGGAATTAAAAGTATTTGATGCAGCAGACAATATAGATTGCATGTGGACATTCAGCCACATTAACAACTTGGAAAAACAAATGGCAATGTTATAATGAATTCTCAGGTGAACTTTTTTCAGTTATGAAACATCTATTTTGAACTTGTAAATATTTCAAATGTTTTATTAAGGCATGTAATAAACTATTCTTTGAAACCTGTTGGGTAGAATGAAAATTTAAAGCCATATGGTGAAAGATGGCATACTGACTGTAAAATAAACAAAAATAATAACATTGTTGATTTTTTCTATCTTTCATATTATAATTTACTAATAATGCAATAAAACCACTAAACTTACATATTCATGCCCTATTAAAACCATGTTTCATTAAAAGTACACTTTCATAGTACTTAATTTACATTTTCTTCTTAATGTGCTTATCTAAATGTAGTAAAAAAAAAAGTTAATGAAAAATTAGCAATAAAATAAAATTCTCTAAAATCACTTGTAAAAAAATCTCAGGCATCGCGATCTCATCTGTAAATGCTTTGGTGTCTATTTCTGATAGACTCTGTATATCTTTCAGGATCAGAATGTCATTATTCAGCTTAAACATCAATTAATTACAATTTCTTAGTATTAAATATCCTGTCAGTACTTGAATTCCCTAATGTCACCATCTTTTTGTTCTTGCAGTTCCATTTTGGTTTTGCAGTGCTGAGGGTCCAACCCAGGGCCTCGCACATGTCAGACAAGGGCTCTATCACTGAGCTATATCTCCAGCTCTCACTTAACTTTTTTATGCTAACACATTCTGATGAGAAAAGTGAGACTCACAGAATTAATAACCTTCTAGCTCACATTGGTACACATCGGAGGTATCAACCTGATACCCTGACTCCCCATTCCAGTCAGCACTGGCCCCCTTCTCACAATATTTAGAAAAGTCCACATATTTTGCTTTTATTGTCTTTACAAAAGTGGCCTTTCCTTTTTCAAGCACTTTAATTTCAGTTCAGTCACATAAATGTGCGTCAGTGTTGGAGACCAGAATGAGACTTTTATTATATTAGTCATTCACAGGCCAACACCACCACATAGGTAGAAGCCTAAGAAACCAAGAAAATGAGCTTGTGTGGTATCTGGTGTACTCGAGTATTATTCCCCTGAGACTGTCTCACAGGGCTCCATGGCTGTAATAAAAAGCCAGTGGTGATGATGAGAAAACAAAAATGGGCTTCTTCTACCAAGCACAGACTGGACGGTCCCCTCTGGAAGAATACAGGGTTATGGGGATGTTTACAAAGACCTTTAAACTTCTTAGTGGAAAAAGCATTATCTTGGTCCTTCGCAGGTTAAACCTGAAGAGGTAAATGAGCTACAAGACTACCCAGCCAGCTCCTTTTCAGCACTTGATACCATGTAAGACAAAAAAAAAAAAAAAATCACCATGTTGCAATCACAAACAATTGGCTACACATTTCCCATACATTTTTTTAAAAAACAGAATTGTAAAACGACTCTTTCACAAATCCTATGAAAAAATACTTTGGGGGATTTTTTAAAAATTTAACAATGAAATAAATAGTTGTTTGAAAATAATCTTTCAAAGTTTTAGAACACAAACCAAATAAGAAACAAAATAGATCCCTTTTATACTGACCTTCAAAAATATTGCTCTAAGCTCAGCTGGATCTGCTCTCTTGGTTAAAGCCACCTATAAATAAACATAAAAATGTTTATGTTATTAGAACAAAGCTAAGAAATCAAGCTAGCAGACTAAGGGAAAATAAACTTCAGGTTAGAAATAAGTGGATTTCACTTTTGTACTTAAACATCAAATTGTCCCGGTGCATAAATGAGTCCCTAGATTTTAAATTAATACTCTGTATGTGGCTCCTAGAGTGATAATAGTCTGTGCAAGAAACCAGTTAAAGCTCATAATATCTAGAGTTTAATGTATATTGCTTCTTAAAAAAGAAGAACAAAAACAACAAAGTTGAAACAGATTTTTAAACACCTGGCATTTTTAAACTATACTCTAGGGGCATCTCATGCCTTTCACAGGAGAATATTAAAGTCCAACCTGTTTGCTAACTATGCAAGGGAACATAGTCAGTCAGTCAACTAGGCAAATCATATTAAAGAACCTAAGGGAATTACTTCCCACAGTTCCACCATGAACAGGCATGTATACCTGGCTACCTGGCAATGCCAAGAAACTTGTCCTCTTCCCAACTTCTAATTTAATAAATCAGAGGTCTCCAAAGGTATGACTATTATTCTCCACATTCAGAAATACAAGAGGCTGTGGTTACCTTCCATGAGTAAAATTTGACAGATTAGCTCAGAATAGGTGTTGTGCTTAATTCTCCAGGCCACAAAGTCCAAAAACATCACTGGGGAAAAGTAAGACAAACTTGAACATGACTGCCCCAGGCCAACACAAAAGAGCCCTTATGTGGAACCAAACAGTGGGCTTATTCAGTGTCCCATCACCCAATCCTGCTGGCAGAAACCATCATGAGACTGAATTCTCACCAAGCACAGCATCGCCCCAAGATACAGCCAAGGAGGGGCTCCTGGAACCACCTCAACACTGGAGCCATGTCACTATCCACGGGGAGATTTATGCAAATTGTTCTAAATCCCTTCTGTGTGTTTGCAAAGACTCTTCTGAGATCTTGGGACAATGAATTCTCTGTCTCTAAATATGGAACTGCTGAGCTCCTTGGCCCTCCACTGTCAGGAATAATTTTATTAACTAATCACTGAAATGGGAGAGGTAGTCTTTCTGAAACCAGTTGGTCAGTCACCTTTTTTTCCAAAGCAAGACTGATAACTCTTTTAATTTTAGCTCAGTACCTATAACCACCAATTCTATTTTTACTCACAAGAATTTCTAATATTTTCTTAAAATCCTGAATTAGTTGGTGGTCTCTGCTCTTCAATAGAGGGAAAAATAGACCGCTAACCAACTTAACCAAGATTAATGATACTGCTTGACCTAAAAGTTCCAGAAGAGGATTCCTCCTGTGGGGTCTCTACTCTGAAAAAGGTGGGTCAGGACAAGCACTCCTGCAGGTCATAAAAGCACTCCCACCTCCATCATCAGAGCAGGGACATGCCCTCCTCCAGCCCAGGATTCCGGCACCAAAGGACGGTCCAGAAGTAACATTTTGAAAAAGTAATTCAATAGCTTAAGTTCTTAGTTGGTTTTCCTTTTTAAAAGCCAAAGGAATTTTCCACAAAATGAACTATTACTAGTCTATCTGAATACCACCTCCTTCAAACTACTTAGTTCACTATACCGAGCACTTTGTAAGGCCTTCCCTGGGCACTGCTATCTCAGAGTGAACTTCCCCTGCCTTAAATCCCCACAGCACAGTCTGCTTACCAGTCCCAAAATGTACATTCAAGTGCTTTCCCCCAAAACCACACCTCTGTGACAGAACGCAGGTATTCACTCTGTAACTCACCCAGGATTTAGGGCACAGGAGGACACATGTGAAAACAATCATACAGTGACTACTACTTATAAGTCATGTCACCCAGAATGTAGAGAACACTGGACAGTGTTCGGAGCATGATTATCCTTTCCTTGGGTCCTCACAGCAAATCTGAGAGTTAGATAGAATAGATATAACTCTGCCCCATTTGACAGAAGAGGAAACTGAGGCTCATTTATTTCCCCAAAAGTCAGCATAAGAGCCAATCTGTGCCTACATTTCTAAGTGTTTCCTGAGTCTTCAGGTTTTAAATCTCTCACTTCCTACTGTGCCATGTTATAAGTAGTTTCAACATGACCCTGACTTATGCTAACTGGGAATACCACAGAGCATGTGCATATTAATCAAGACTCTCCCAATTTCTCCTAATACCACCAGTTTAGTGTCCATCCAATGCTGTAAAGAGCATGGCTTTTGCTGGGCATGGTGGTGCACACCTATAATACCAGGGACTAGGGATGACAGGGCAGGAGGATTGCTAGTTTGAGGCCAGCCTCAGTAACTTAGTAAGACTGTCTTAAAATGAAAAAGTAAAAAGAGCTAGAGCTGTGGCTCAGTGGTAGAGTGTCCCTGAGTTCAATTGTTCAAGCCCAGTAAGTGGAGTAGAGGGGAGGGGGCTTCAGTGTCAGGCCATCTGTACATGGGGTCCAGGCCTGACCTCTTGAGCTCACTGGCTATGTGACCTTGGTGCTCTTGAGTCTCAGCCTCAGTTTCCTCATCTCTAAAACAGGAAATCCTGGAGACTTGGAGGGGCGATATGAAATAATTACATAAAGTTTTAAGCACCAAAATGGCCAGATAGCTAAAGTGCTTAATAAATGGTATCAATCATTATTTGATTATTTATCCAAAGATATATATACAGTCTACCATGCTTACTTCTTAATATCCTAAACAATGAGTCACCTGGTTCAAAATGAGGGGAGAAATATGGAGAAGAGAAGGGCAGGGAACTCATGGTCTTCAGTAACACTCACCAAACCACCAAGGAAACGCTGAAGCCATTCTAAATCATCATCCCTCTGTTCTCCTAGCCCGATATCATGCTCCTTCTTGAAAACAGACCCAAAGTTGCAGTAAATGGTTAATGTTCACTGCGGAATTTCCTTGAGGCCCGCTAAAATTTGTGTGAGGTCCTGGGCACATTCAATTTAAGCACAGATAACTATTGTTCAGTGGGGGATGGATTCAGAAAAATTCCTACCAGCCTCCTGGGCCTCATCTCCATCTCCGTACTAATTCCATGTACTCCCCACCAATCAAATGCCCTGTGGCTTTTTGGAATTTCCATTTGAATGTCCACCTCCCATTCTTATCTTCTTGCTCACATGCCATGTGCAGTGAAGGAAGGACACTTGTGCAATTTCACTGAAGACAACATAAAGTTGCAATGAGAAGTGCCGGTGTTCTGGAGGTGTATTTAGAAGGATTCTACCTGGTGGCAAAACCAATACCCAGGAAGTTCCATGAGCTGGAAAAAAAGAGCCACAGAAATGTAGCTGCCCTTTTCAAGTCAATTCAGAACAGCTGTTCAACATGCATACTTTACATCACACAAGCCTGGAATTATTAGACTTAGTTTATTCTTGGGCTTCAGAAGATTCATCAAACTTTAGATTGTTTCCAGAAGGCTGATTCTCACTGCTCTGTATTTTTAAAATATAGCATGTTCATATGTACAGTCACTATTCTTAAAATCTAATTGCCTGATTTTTTATCACTGTTCTTCTGAATTTGCAATAGATTCCAACATTAAAACAATAATTTTTTGCCAATAACTTTAAATAAACTGGTTTTCAAACATAAAAAGTAAATCACTAAGAAGGAAAATAATTCTTTGCTTATGACTACGAAATACTACTTGGTATTTAAATAAGCACAATAGAGAATTTTATACAGTCAGATAACGTAACAATTCTAAACTAAAAAGAGATAAAGGTGTTGTTACAGTAGGAAAAACTTTGTGCACTAATGTTTCTCACATAAACAGGGGAAAATCTACCATTATTCAACTTTAGAATGGAAATTTCAAGTCAATTACATGAATCAATATTCCATGGGGCAAAACTTGAGGATCACTAAATCTGGAAAGCTTTTTTACAAGATAAACACTAGCTACACCTATGTGAACAGGTCATCAATAGCATTTGCAAAAACATAAGCTAGGCACATCTTAGAGTTGTTTAAAAACAGTCAATAATGCAACTTCAATAACTTGTTTTTTTAAGGCAGATAAAAGGAGGGAAATAGGACAAGAAGAACCAAAAAGATACCTTCCAGTACAAATAAATTTACTCTCATTCTAATATGAATTAGAGCAGCCAAAGATAGAGGCTTGCTAGGAAGATATTCCTACATGTAGGAATATATTTAAAATTGGCTTTCTTATCCTGGAATCAAGTCACAGTTGCAGGCTCATTACTTTAACAAATCACAGTGGTACAGAATTGTTCTCTCCAAATATTAGGTCTAACCTTGGGCAGTGGTGAAGAATATTTGAAAGCCTACATAAGATAAGGGACGCATTTGAAAAATCTAAGTCAAATGCAAAGAAAAGCAGGGCTCTCCCTCTCACAATGGAATGCTCTAGAGATGTGAGACCCTGATCTCCCAGAAGGTTTTTTATTTCTCAGACCATCCCAGCCTTGGCAAAGAAGGGAAGCTAAGCAGATGCTCTGTAAGTGTTGACTGAGTGTTGATTCTAGGTAAGTAAAAAGCCAGATATTTACAGTGAAAATAGGGAGCTCTTTCAGATAGCTGGTTCTTAAAATAAAGGACCGGTATCATCAGCACCAGTGTCACCAAGAACTTTAAAAAATGCAAATTCTCATTCTCCACCCAAGGCTTATGGAATCAGAAACTCGGGGCGGGGCGGGGGAGGTCAGCAGTCTGGAGGTTCCCAAGCCCTCCAGGTGGTCCTGACATGGAGAAAGTTAAGGAACCATCACTGTACATAACATCCAGTTCTAAGGTGCTGATTAGGACTCAAGTTCTCAGTCCATCTCAAAACCCAAGCAATACCCAAGGGGGATGGAATTGAAATCTCTGGAATGGGTATCTTTAAAGCTCCCCCACAAGATTATACATGTGAATGGGAGGAGAGCCACTGGCTTAGTACCCAAGGTCCCAGTCTCCACTGCTAGTCACCAATTGAGCTTTCCCTTCACACAATTTTCCCAGTCCTCTTCCCAGACTAGCAAAGTTTGGAAGTCAAGAGAAGCACAAGCTTACATGGAAAATTCCATGTCATAATTATTTACCTGAGATATGAGATTAAAAACAGAAGACAGCTCATCAAAACCAGGCTACTGTGTGTGTGTAAGCAAGCATGCAGTGACAAGAAAAGAGGAGGGATAGGGAGAAACATTCCTTCATACCCTCCACAACTGAGGAACCAAGTGTAGGTGGACCTGAAACCCACTGAAAGGTGAGCAGCTGGGGTATACTCTTCTTCTCCATCTTCCTGTACTGCAGAGACTAGAAAGGTAGAGGAAGTATACTTTCCAGACTCCCTTGCAGCTAGGAAGCCCAGGTGCCATCAATCAGACAAAATGGGGTCAGATTTGAAAAGCAAAGATTTGTAAGTTGGGGGCCAGACTCCTGCTGCTTCTGCCAGCAAGCACCATCATTGGAAGGGTCTGGGTTTTCTGTGGCATCTTCCTGCCCTCCCACACCAGTGGCAACATGGTCCTGAAACATCCCCCAATTGGTGGGCAGTATCCTGACTGCACAGGACGACACTGCTCCCTTGGTGGCCTGCTCTGCTGTGAGGCTCTGGAAGTCATTCCTGAGAGCTCAACCTCAAGTCTGTTTCTTCACCTTCCCAACAAATTCTGTAAGCCATTTAATACCCTGTAATAAATCTTCCTCTGCTTAAACCAGCTAGAGTAGATTCTGTTCTCTGCAAGTGAACCTTGACTGATACAATCTGTAATTGCAAAAGAAAGTTTGGAATTCCCTAACAACCACACGGTTGCCATTAACTTGAGGGAAGAAAGAAAGAGGTGTCTTACCAAATTTAAGCAAATAATTTTTTTATTGAAACCACTAAGTCATTCATCCCTTATGCTAGCTTCCCTAATTTCTAATAAATGAAGAGCAGTAATTATGCAAAAAGTTATTGAAGTATAAATTAGAATACAGACAAGATGCGGTGTTAAGCATTCTTTAAACCACAACATTTCTGTGTAATCAAACCTCAAAAGTTCATATCACTCAACAGTTGACTTATAAGGGATCAGGCGCCACATGTTAACCCATGAGTAATTACACAAGCAGGTCATTTCAGGGGTGCTGGAGATGTTTATCAGAACGTTCAGTAGGTTGTGACGTATGTTGGCTTTTACTCTGTTCTGCTGTAGACAAACACTAAACAACTGTAAAACCATCATCATTAAAAGTCTGATATTAAGAAGAGTACAACAGTTAAGAAATGAATGGTGTGGTGTTTTAGCTGTGGGTCTTGCTATGCTTAAAAAGTTCTAAACACACTAGTTTTGGATTCCACTATCATTGTCACCAAGCTAAAGCTAGCATGCCAGCAAATGTCCCGAAGTGGAAAGATCGGACAAGAGGTGGTATGTATCTTTTCCAAAACAGACATATTTTTCTGTTTATAGTCTCAGCTTCTTATAGAGACAGAGATGCTTGCTCCCACTGATATCAGCAAACAGCTGCAGGTTTACAGGAAAGATGTGAGGCCTGGCTGTGCTGCTAACACAGTGACCTTGGGCAAGTTTGTTATGTCTGAGTTTTAGTTCCTTCATTTATATGATGGACAAAATGATAATGAAATCTAAGTAAGTCGAGAACAAGACTATGTGGCATTTCTAATTCTAAACATGAATGGAAGGCAAGTAGGTCCAACATACACTGAACTTAGAAGTAGGCAACAAAAGAGAGTATATTAAAACGCTACGGGATGACCAGGGTCTTGTTAGGAAATCTGGAGAATCAGCCTGAGGTGGAGGGTCCACTAATGATGCCCCAAACTAACCCAGAATGGCTTGGTAAGAAATCCACCTCAGTTTCCACACCAAAAATCAGGCCACTCTGGCTGCCAATCAGGTAAGATGTAGTGAAACATCACACACCATCTGGCTCCCACAGTGCCCTCTTCCTAACTGAAATCTTACATGTGAGCCTCTGATGAGCAGAACTTAGGTCACTCACTTGTGTCCTGCCTCTGAGGAAAGATGGGCACTGAGTTCTGAGTCCTACATTGGGGAAAGGAAGCCAGGATTTCCTCCAACACAGAAAGGCTGGTCAGAGCACAATGGGTCACTGGAGCCATGAAAATGAACTTGATTGGCAGAGGCACTGGGCACAGGCCTTTAGCATAATCTCCCCCTTTTCAAACAACCCTTGAAGCAGGTAGTATTCTTTTCCTTTACAAGTGAGAAAACTGCAGATCAGAAACAGATTATCTGTCCCAGGTCCTGCCTATTCCACAGGGGTACAGTCCAGGGATTGCCTTAGACCAGTGCTTTGCAACTTCGGTGGAGGGTCCAGTGATCATTCTTTGTTGGTGTCAGAGCACTGGAGGGTGTCGAGCAGCATCGTGGCCTCTACCCACTAGATGCCAGTGGCAGCCTACCCCCACCATGCTGTGATAACCAAAAAAAGGCTTCTAGACATCAAAAAATATCCGCTGGGGGAAAAACCCTTCACCACCTTCAGTCAACAACCGCTGCCTTAGGAGGTGATAATCTATTGCCCACTCATGCAGCACAACTCTTAGGGGAAAGCTTCAAAGCACCAGACCAGGGTCTGAGACAACCTCAATAAACCTTATTGATGAGCGGTTGGATTGTTTCCAAAGCATATGATGACACCTGCTTTCACAAGGTACAGGGGTGGCAGAACTACGATCACACTTCTGCTGGAGTTGGGGACCACAGAGGTGAAGTCTTGAGTTGTATTGTTAATTATCAGTTATAGCAACAAACAGCAACCAACTAACTTTTACTGGGCCCTTAACTCTATGCCAGGTCTGCTGCTAAAGGTTTTATAGCTGATCTCATTTTAACATTACTTAAACTCTTTAAGGTGAAGAGTCACATTCTTGTTTTTAGATGAGAGAGCCGAGGTATTTCAGTCTTCAATGATTACTCCTAAATCAGACCCAGAAATGACCCCAGAGTGCACATCATCTGGATGCTAATTATAATATATGGAGGATGTGCCCAGAGTTTGGCAAGG
The DNA here is from genome assembly GCA_020662805.1 of Glaucomys volans. Classification (NCBI taxonomy): domain Eukaryota; kingdom Metazoa; phylum Chordata; class Mammalia; order Rodentia; family Sciuridae; genus Glaucomys; species Glaucomys volans. The sequence continues at coordinate 355,619 of JAJEJO010000710.1, read as the reverse complement.
ATAGTTTAAAGCTATCCTGATGAATCATGCCACTGGACAACATTGTAACTGAAACCAATTTAAAAGTCTTTTTGATTTGGCATTGTGATTCATAAATGCTCATGGTTCAGTAGAAGGCAGACCTGCCTAATGTAGAATATTACTTTCCAGTATTATATGCTGAACTTAGTCTCAATTTTTTTTTAAACCATCAAGGTTACAGTATAATTAGGAACCAGCTGCAATTGTAATTATGGCTCCCAATATAATTTGTTACATATTAACAAGTGTCAAATTACTACTGCTTCTTAAATGAATAAAAACTGATTGTGCTGCTCTGAAGACTGGGATGTATGTTCCTGGTGGGGAACAAAGGAATATAAAAAGTATATGACATATTTATAAAGTGCTGAAAGGTTCTACTTAGGAGATCACAAGTTGCTAGAGCCCAGATAATGCCATAAAAAGTTAAAATGGCTTCCAGGGAGAATAGTTAACTTAATAAATACAGAGAAGGGGAAAACCAGAAATGACAATAAAGAAGTTGTTTCTACTGAATAATATCTTATCTGTTCCAAATTCTGCTACGTAGCAGCCTCATCTAACTGAAGCATAGAACACAGAAGGAAGCAAAAAGAAGAAAAGGAGCCCAACAATGGCACCATTTCCCCCTGGCTGAGCTCCCTGTACTCTCCTCCTGAGCCCAGGGACTACTGGCATGCCGTGAAGCAACTTGTCCAACTCAGAGTCCATAGCTACCACTGCTACAAAGCATACTATGCCACAGGCTCTGCTCTAAGCTTTGCAAACATTAGCACACTTGGCCTCCAGCTGTTCCAAAAAGTAGATACAACTACACCTCTTTAAACTGAATACAGACAGCTTGAGTAACTTGCTCAAGTTACACAGTAAGTAGCAGAGCCATAACATGAACACAAATCCATGGTCTCAACCATGATGTAACACTGCCTTTCAGAGGAAAAAAGAGAGTCTGAGAGTGAGAAAGCAAGAGAACTCAGGGACAAAAGAAAACCAAGACACATCGACCAATTATGATGCATGGGCCTTATTTACATGATAATTTAAAAAATCATTTAAAAATTCTAACACAATAAGGGAAATGTGTAAAAAGTGCATAGAATAGATATTTGAAGATGTTGAAAATTACTATGATTTTCTTAGGTGTGATAGTGATATTGTGATGCTGTTTTGAAGAAATTTTGTTTAGGGATAATATAGTAAAATTCTTATATATAATGATACGATGCCTGGGGTCTGCCATGAAAAAATGGGGGGGAGAGTATGTTACAAATAAAACAATATTTTTGTTCCTAAATTAACAATTACTACTGGCTAGATAGTGAAATAGGGATTTGCTACACTATTTCATTTTTGCACATAATGGAAAACTTCCATGATAAGTAGTTTTTAAAATGCTATTATTCTTTGAAGAACTAAGTCAAATGCATCTTCCTCCAGAAGATTTTCTAGGTTCTCTAAGGAGAGTCTCTTCATAAAGTATTACTTGCAGCTATTTCATGGGTTTTGCAATTGGACATTTAAGTTCTGATATTGCTAACCAACATGACCTCTTGCTTTTTTCAATCATTCAAAGAGAAAAAGAGACTCAGGACTGAATGAAAATGCATAACCTGGGACGGAATCTAGTAGTGCCTGGCTTCCCAGTTACTGGCATCCTCTCCCCAGTCAGAGCAGCCCAGCTCACAGACAGCAGTGGATACCTGAGCTCTGGGAGAGGATTTCTGGGCTTTCTGAGCTGACATGATTTTCTCTTAAGACCCAGAACCAGCAGATCCAGTCTGAATGGCAGTGGAGCAGGCTGGCTGGTGATGTGGCACTAGTGAAGGTTCATGAACTCCAGGACTGGACCAAAACAAAAATTGAACTTCTTCCCTACCTTTCATCAGAAAGGGAGATGGAGGAGGAGGAAAGGGAGAGAGGGGGAGAGTGGGTAAGGATTCTAAAAAGTACTACAAAGAAGGAGTCTAAAAAGTACCAGAAAAACATTTGAGTGATTTCTGATATCATGGGAAGTCAGGAAGTTGGTCTTAAATATGACATGTAACCCAGAAGCCACAAAGGAAAAGACTGATGAACATAAAGTATATATAAACATGAACCAGTTAAACATCAAGCCACCAAGGAAAAAAACATGTACAAACAGATGGGGCAAAGGGGCAAGGTCATCTTAGGAGGGGGAAAAAAAAAATCAATGCCCAGTGGAAAATCAGGGAAAGGTCACAGTTAGACTCTACTCAAGCTGCTACTGAACACGAAACATGGACACACCAAAATCTCCATGAATCACTGTGAAAAGAGGGGGCTGAGCTTTTACTTCAGGAATTGAGATGAGAGACAATAAGAAGGTGGAATCCTCTAACTGAATCAACATCGACTGACAAGAAAATGAGTGTGTGGCTCCTCAGAAGTGAATGAAATCCTTTGGCAGTGGGCAGGGCAGTCCTGAGATCACCAGTCTTCCTTCAAGCCCCCTGATGACCCAGCATACTCTTGAGAGTGGTTGGTCTGAATAGCTACAATGGACATGCTATTTGGACTTGCAGGGAATTTTGCCCTGTAGTGTAGCTGGGCTTTCTTTTTATTATTCTTATTATTTATTTAGGTACCAGGGATTTCTTAATCAAAAGGGAAAGTATATCTATAAGCACCTCCTTTTGAAGCAGTCATTCTGTGGTCGGAGAATCATCTACCTTCGGCCTAACCTCCGCCAAGGTCTGCTCAACAGTTGACTCTCCATAGCATGCACTTGGAGATTACCAGTGACACGTGCAACTTCTCCAACTTCTCATGCATTTCAAGTGACTTATTTTGATGGGTGGAGGGGATTGGGTAAGTAGTTTAGTAGAAAAAGAAAAAAATCTCCAACCATAAAAATGCAATAGAAAATCTTTTTCCCTTTCGCTTTGCCACAGATTGGCACACCAAATTAAAGAACAATAGTGTCCAAACGCTATGGAACAGCTTCTTTAAGAGATATCTGAGCTTAGAGAAGGTCCCTGTCCACAGGAGCTTAAAATCTAACAGGAAACATGAAATGAAAGAAAGAGCAAGGACCAATCTCCTTCAAAACTTCAACATCCTTACCTTACCCAAGACAATTTAAAATATTTCAATATTTGTTATGAACTGAATTGTGTTCCCCAAATTCATATGATGAAGTCCTAACCCAGTACCTCAGAATGTGATTTGCCATATGTGACGGGTATTTTTCAAGGTTATTAAATTGAGATCAGTAAGGGGGACTCTACTCCAATATGACTGGTATCCTTATTAGAGCTAGAAACTAGGATATAGACACAGACAGAAGCACATGAACACACAGGGAAAAGAAAGACAGCCAGTGACAAGCAAAGGAGAGAGGCCTCAGATAAAAACCACCCTGCCTGGATCTTGATCTCAGAATTATGAAAAACAAATTCCTGCTATGTTTAAGCCACCCTGTCTTTGGTACTTTGTTGTGGAAAACTTCTCAAACTAATACAATGTCACTCTATATAGAGCTGGTTCACGTGGTCCAATTTTTTATTTCATTCCTTCATTTATTTTGTATCCAGGTTCAAGCATTACATTTAGTCCTCAAATCTCTTTGGGTGTCTCCTTAAATTCAGCCCTTTTCATTCATAACTTGACATTTTTTAAGTCAGGCCAAGTCTCAGGGAATGTCTCACTTTCTGCACTGTCCAGTCGTTTCCTCATGATAAGATCCAGATTAAATACTGTTGAGGAGAGCGCTCCTCAAGTCCTGTTCTGCACCTTCCACTGCATCTTATCAGGATACAGTATGACAGATCCTTCCTTTTGTGAATAGCAATTTGGTCAAAGCAGATCTCTCCACTGTAAAGGTACCTTCTTTTTTTTTTTTTTTTTTTAATTTTATTACTTTTTTTTTTTTTTTATTTTATTTTTATTAATTTAACACAAATGGAGTACGCTATTGTTTTTCTGGTTGTTTACATAGTAGAGTCACACCATCTGT
>JAJEJO010000710.1:315114-351522 GCA_020662805.1 Glaucomys volans | reverse complement strand
AGTAGAGTCACACCATCTGTGCGTTCATGCATGTACACAGGGCAATGATGTCTGTCACATTTTGTTATTATTACCCCCCCACCCCGACCCCTCCCCTCCAGTCCCTCTATGCTATCTATCCTTCCTCCATTCTTGCCACCCTTCCACCCCACATTGTGCATCATCTTTCACTTATCAGAGAGACCATTCGGCCTTTGGATTTTTGGGATTGTCTAATCTCACTTAACAGTCTCCAACATCATCCATTTACCTGCAAATGCCATAATTTTATTCTTCTTTATGGCTGAATAATATTCCATTGTGTATATATACCACAGTTTCTTTATCCAATCATCTATTGAAGGGCATCTAGGTTGGTTCCACAATCTAGCTATTGTGAATTGGGCAGCTATGAACATTGATGTGGCTGTATCACTGTAATAATCTGATTTTAAGTCCTTTGGGTATAGGCCAAGGAGTGGGATAGCTGGGTCAAATGGTGGATCCACTCCAAGTTTTCTAAGGAATCTCCACACTGCTTTCCAGAGTGGCTGCACCAACTTACAATCCCACCAGCAATGTATGAGTGTACCCTTTTCCCCACATCCTCGCCAATACCTGTTGTTGCCTGTATTCTTAATAAAAGACATTCTAATTGGTGTAAGATGAAATCTTAAGGTGGTTTTGATTTGCATTTCTCTTATAACTAGAGATGTTGAACATTTTTTCATGAATCTGTTGATGGCTTGTAGATCTTCCTCTGTAAAGTGTCTGTTCATTTCTTTGGCCCATTTATTGACTGGGTTATTAGTGTTCTTGGTGTAAAGATTTTTGAGTACTTGGTAGATTCTAGAGATTAGTGCTCTATCTGAAGTGTGTGTGGCAAAGATTTTCTTCCACTCTGAAGGCTCTCTCTTCACATTGCTGATTGTTTTCTTGACAAACTCACATAAATACAGGTATCTCATACTTGACAATGGAGCCAAGATAGCCTCTTCAACAAATGGTGCTGGGAAAACTGGAAATCCATATGCAACAAAATGAAACTAAACCCATATCTCTCACCCTGTACAAAACTCAACTCAAAATGGATCGAGGACCTAGGAATTAGACCAGAGACCCTGCACCTAATAGAAGAGAAAATAGGTCCAAATCTTGATCATGTTGGCCTTCATCAGATTTCCTTAACATGACTCCCAAGGCGCAAGAAATAAAAGCAGGAATCAATGATTGGGATAGAGTCAAACTAAAAAGCTTTTTCTCAGCAAAGGTACCTTCTTCATCTTGCAAGCAGTAAGTAATTTACAGGGAGATACATTGAGACAAAGGGAATTCTAACAATCTTTTCCAAAGAGTTTTAGCACCTATTGACAATCCTTGCCTAAATCTATAATTACTACCAAGTTGCAAAATGGGACTTTTTCTCCCTTTTCTAATTCTAGAATCCCTTTCACCTACAGGTAAAGAAAGTGTCACCTCTCTGCCCTCAATTGCACTTAGACTCTGTGGACAGTGGCAATAATCACTCATTACGGACTCAGGTTTTTTTTTTTTTTAAATCCAATGTGTTAAAATGCATTTCCAATTGATTTGTAGAAACATAAATTTTGGTAAACACATAAAATTTACCACTTTAACCACTAAGAGGACAATTCAGTGACATTAAGACTAAAAATGTTGAATAATGATCACCACTAACCATTTATCATCCCAAACACAAACTCTTGTAATTAATATCCAAATGGTTTTTAACAGCCATTGTTTTCCAAGAATTACAATATACTCATATGTGTGTATATATAGCCATAAATACATATAATATACACGTGTACACATAAGTGTAAACATTCAAAGTATGCAAATCACTTCTAACGTTCCAGAGAGAACAACTGTTAATATTCAAACTTGGTCAAATAAAATAAACCATTACGCAAAAAGTTGGTGGACCCAAATAACAACATTTGAACCCACTGATCAAACATAAGATCACAGAAACAACCAAAAATGATGCCTCCCAATGTGAGCAGCCAGTGCCAATTACCTGGTAACCTACCAGAGCACCCAGCACCACCTAGGAAGTATTCTAGCCAAAAAGAAATACTAAGTCCCTAATTTGATGAAACTTCTAGATCTATCACTTGGCAGGAAATGCCGAGGACAAAGCAACATGGTGGGGATGCAAGCAGCAAAATCCAAACTGTGGGAAACTACAGGAAAGACAACTCAATTTCCTCATCAAGGAAAAGGAAACAACAAAAGAGGGGAAAACTAAGGACTGACAAGATGAAAAAGGCCGTCTAACAAAGGCCATGTGTGCAGGATGTCTGAATCCTGATTACAACAAACCCACTGTGCAAACTGAAAATCAGGACCCGCGTTGAACAACTTTACTGGACTTCAGGAAACCAGGAAATAGCATCAAGACCCCTTCCAAAATCTAATGGGAAGAAAAACTTTAACAAAATCTGCCCAACGCTACAGGGAAATTCCAGGAAACATTCCTATCTCTAGCTGAGTTCTAAGCTAAATAAACAAACAAATAAGCAAGCTTCCATTTTTTTCTTGCTACTCTGTTGCCATGGCTTTATGGAAAGGAATTTGAACAAGGGTTGGCTATGTCCCCTAAAACCACTGTGAAGGCTGAGGAGGGAATGAGTGTGAGGTGATACTGGAGAAGTATTAAACAAAAAGTATTAATATACAGGCGGGCATAATGGTGCATGCCTGTAATCCCAGCAGCTCTGGAGGCTGAAGTAGAAGGAGAGTTCAAAGCCAGCCTCAGCAAAAGTGAGGCGCTAAGCACTCAGCGAGACCCTGTCTCTAAATAAAATACAAACTAGGGCTGGAGATGTGGCTCAGCGGTCAAGTGCCCCTGAGTTCAATCCCTGGCACACCCTCCCAAGAAAGGTATTAATATTCAGCCAGTACCAAGGTGGAGTTAGCTTTCTAAGAGTTTAAATTTTATTGAAGCTGAGCATGGTGATGCACATCTGTAATCACAGCAATCTGAGCATCAGAGGCAGGAGGTTTGCAAGTCTGAGGCCAGTCTCAGCTATTTAGTGAGACCCTGTGGTAGAGTACCCATGGGTTCAATCCCCAGTATCAATAATAATAATAATAATAATAATAATAATAATAAATTTTATTTTATAGCCATCAGAAGCCACACTATGTAGCAAGGTAAATTAAAGAGGGCAGTGTTGTACAATGGTCATAGGCATGGGCTCTGGAGTTGGGCTGCCCACACTCAAACCATGTCTATGCCCCTTATAAGCTGTGTGACCTTGGACAGGTTACTTAGTTTCTCTGTGTCTCATGGAACTTAACTCTTCTGTACAGATGAGTTTCCCCATTTGTATAATGGAGCAAATGACATGTCATAGGATTGTTATAAAGATTAAATTATTTGATTATAATATAGAATGCCTAGAACGGTGCCTGGCTTTTAAAGTGCTATATAAAAATAATGTTATTATCATTTGTATAACCTTTCTAGGCCTTAAATTCCTTATCAAATGACATTATGAATGCTTCCCCTACTACCTCACAAATGATTATAAAGATCAAACAATAGAACTTGGATCTTCATACTATCTGGTTACCTCACTCCCTGTGGCCTGTGAGCTCTTGAAAACAAGTACAGTAGCTTCCTTGTTTTTGGAAGCCTAGCACTTAAAACAGAGGTTGACAAATAGGTAGTGTCAACTACATACTTGAATGCATTTTTTAAAACTGTTAAGTGTTGCACCTGTGAACACAGTTATGCTATTATCATGGTGACAAAAGCATATCTTAGAAGATTCCTTCGGCAGTTCTGGGCAGAATGGAGAGGGAGAAACCAAAGGCAAGAAGACCCGAGTGGAAGCTACTGAGATGATACAGCTAACTAGTCGTAAGATCTGAATTTCAACAGAAAAGGCAGGATGCATGTGCTCCAGGGAAATAAAAGGGCTTCACTGACCCATCACTTTCCCTGCATCCAAATTCCTGCAGTGTCTCTCCTAGCTGCCTATAATAGCCATTTAATTGAACTAACCAAAAACTTCAGTGAGAAAGTTAAGTTACAGGCTGACAGTAAGGAACTAAGAAGATGCATTCAGTTCTAGATGAGCAGAATTTGGAATATCTTTGAGACAGATAAGCTGACACTCCCAACAAACATCAGAAAACTCCACCTGAAACTCAGAAGAGATGCCCTGGCTGAGGCAGGCCACCATCACCACTCAGAAGGCAGGTGTAGCCACAGGATCTAGAGAAGAAGGGTGGACCTTGAGGGACACCAACATTTCAGGGGAAGCAGAAGAACAAAGAGAAGCTCGCAAATTAGAATAAAGGAGTAATATGAGAGGCAAGAGGCCAACTCTGAAAGGATTTATCATGGAAGCTGATGGTGGGAGTTCAGGAAAGAAAGGGGTGGGCAGGACACAGTCCCAGGAGGCCAGAAATGAAGAGAACAGGCTAACAGGTTTAGAAGTGAGGTCACTGGTGACCTTTGGGAGAAAATGGTGGAAAAGCCTACAGGCAGAAGTTTATCTGCAGAATTTTAAGTACAGGTGAGTAGTTAAAAAGAAAAAAAGCTGGGGGGAGAGGGGGAAAGTAGAATCTTTATGTAATTCCCTTCAATAACAATTCAGAGATGTGCTCTAACCCTAGCTCCAATGTGAAACTGATAGACGCCCTAAGCACCCTAAAATGTATACTGGATTTTGTCACTATGTATTTAAGTCTACAGAAAGTTGAACTAACTTACAATGAATCCAGAAGGTGGTGTACCCTTGGTTTTAGAAAGGCAGTTACACTTAATTACATGGTAACAAGAATTCCAAATCAATACTCCCAAAACATAAATGTGCTTAGGATCTCCTGGGGATCTTGTTAAAATGCAGCTGCTGATGCAACAGGCCTGGGGTGAGCCTGATCCACTGCATTTCTAACAAGCTCCCAAGTAAAACACTACCAGTCCCTGGACAAAAACTTCCAATGGCAAGTCTCCAGGCAGACCACTTGGAGAATGTGCCTGTTGAAGCAGCCATTATGGTAGATCATGAGCTTTAGCAAAGCACACCATGTTTTGTTCAGGTAAGTCAAATCATATCTACATCCACTAATTGGAAGTTAAGTAGAAATGTTCTGCAGACTCCAACAGACACATTTGGCCATTCCTATTGTGATCACTGCACATGTGACAGATGGTCCTGTTTCCCATAGTGTGATAAGAAGCGCCCAGAAAAGTTAATTATTTGTCCAAATTCTCAACCTCAGTGGCAGCAGTGGGATATGACCTGGGTTCTCCTACCTTCTGGTCCAGGGTTCTCTCACTACCCAGAGCTATTAATAGGGACTGGGAGGACAGTTCTGGAAGCCTCTTCCCATATGAGACAGTGGTGCAGCACACTAGGCAGCAGGTTCCTCTGCAGCTCCACCTATAACTATGACCAGTGTTGAGAAGACACTCCAAATCACACATCATGTCTAAATCTAAAAAACTAATAAACATGCACCTGGGGCTAAAAGAGTCTGCTCAAATTAGGCTTACTTATACAATTTTCTTACAATTTATATCGCACACATCTTATACAAGACATATCACAAAACAGCAAGTGTACCAGGAAATATGACTCCCTCATCAAGTCAACAGTTTTCGTGGATAACGTGCAAACTGTGGCTAGATATGGAAATGAAGACAAAACTACCAGTCTAATAAGAGCCATTAAATAGAGTGGTTTATTTAGGTTGAATTGCTAAGAATTTCAATATTGCTAATTATGCTGTATTGTCAGGCTCAAAAGCCAAAAGGAACCCATCCAAGCCTTTTCTTCACTCATCCAAAGGAAAAGGTGAGTCTGAGTATTCTGTTAAACATTTCCAACCAACAAAACAGACTATGGCTCCACGAATCAACCACTAAGAATAATCCTGAGTTAGCAGAATTCTTAGACCAAAACCAGCATTGAAATGAGTTGCCTGGAAGAGTTAGAGGGCCTGGCTTAAAATGCCATGAGCTCATCTGCTGTTAAGTACTTTGCTCAGGGAACTGTATTAATGAAACAGGGCACAACCTCCTCCCGAGCAGGACCAACTACACGCTTACACAGTTCTCTGTTCCAAGACCCACCCTAAAGCAACCAAGAGAACATGAAGAATAGTGCCTATGAGGCAGCAGACACCAAGCAGGCAGAAAGGGGAGGGCAATGTTCAGCAAGCCAAACCAAAGGAATGGCTTCTCATAAGAACTCATCAAAAGCAGAGGCTTGTCATAGGACAAACTGTCTAAGAGGCAAAAGCACTGGGAAAGAGTCACTGCTCGTCTGGCAACCTAAAAGAACTCAATACTCAAAGAGACCTTCACCCTCATTATCTTATACTACACACTACCTTTCATCCCTGGCTACCCACCATCCCAGGCCTCTAACTGTTGATCAATACCTGCAAATAAGTACAAAAACAAAGTTATCCCACGCCACTGGACAAGGAGCCAGGGAAAGGGCTCTAAGACCAGGTATACTTTGATCATGGAAAACCATGAGTCCTCTCAAGAGACAAATGGGACTTCCAATCAATTTTGGTGATAAAGCCTATATTCTAGGATAATTACAAAACTGCAAAAACTTGATGTCTAAGCACCAAGGGGACGTGCGAAACAACTGTAAAGTGTTCAACAAAGAAAGGAACTTGAAGTGACCTCTGTGCATCCCTCCCTTAAATTAACAACACCAGAGATTTTTTTCTGGCTAGTCTCACTTATCTGGTTACATTCCTTTCTTATCCCAGGGAGCCAGCACAGGATCACTTGAGGCAAATAGTTTGGATCACTGGTTGTCAAGCTTTTAAAAAACCTGAGGCTCAGGCCACACCCAACTCTGATTCAATCAGAATGTGTGGGTGAGACCCCTGGCATTAACATCTTTCATACCTTGCCTGGATGATTCCAGTGGCTGGGAACCAGAGTGAGAAAAGAAAAGGAGTTCAAAGGAACTGGGACCAATTACAAATGTTCCTGGGACTCCAATTTCCTCACCTGGTAAAGGGGGAAAGAACTGAAGTGGGGGAACAGTGAAGAACATTGTTATATGAATTCCAATGATCATTCAGCTCTAAGAATTAAAGAAACCCTAAAATTCAAACATTAATGGAACCGTGGAAACTTGTTGTCTTAATAACCATCATGGTCACATAAAAAGAACTCATAAAAAGAACTCAGGCTTTCTTTCCTTCATTCCTGAGCAGGGGCAGGGGTGGGGGATTTGGTCTGCTTTACTATGATATTACTGATTACCTAGCAGATTTTATTTTACCATAAAGGAGGGGGAAACCTGCCACTTGAAGAATATCCTTAATCGCCTCAAGCACGGGTACCTTCACAAAAAAACCTCAGACAATTTTAATATAAGTGAGATCACATGCAAAAGACGGAGGTTACACGTGCAGCCCAAATCCTGGGTAGCAGAAACTGGATTAAAATTTTTACAAAGGTTTATGACAATGGTGTCAGTCCACTAAATACCAATGAACTGTACTTTTTAAGTGGGTGAACTGTATGGTATATGAGCAGTTTAAAAAAGGTATATGACAGTTCCTGACCTGCTGGAATTTACAATCCTCTTAGAAAGAAGGAAAACCCATACCTAACAAACACTGCAGTGACCTTGAGAAATTACTGAAACTCCCCAGACCCAGGTTTCCCACCTGTAAAATGAGGAGGGCAGAAACATAAAGCGCTAGTTTCTTGGTATTATGAAAACTGATTTATTATTTGTGAGGCATTTGGTAAGGCAAGGCACACAGCACACAGTAAGCAATATGTAAGCAATCCTTAAATAAAGCCTGGTTTATATGAGGACACCCAACTTCCCTCCTAACTGGATTCCTACACTCTCCCACAAGCCTCTTCTCCAGGGGCTCTATTACTCTGCAGACAATAAGGTGACAGGCTCTGAACCAGAATGGTAGGATTTGAATTCCAGCTCCACAGTTTCCTGACTGTCAGGTCTTAGGACACTTACATAACCTCTTATTGTTTCAGAGTCCTCGTCTGTGGAACAGGGATGACAGAATCTAGCTCAAAAGGCTGTTAGAAGGCTAGGCAGAGTAGCACACACCTGTAATACCAGTGACTCAAGAGGCTGAGGCAGGAAAGTCACAGTTCAAAGCCAGCCTCAGCAACTTAGTAAAACCCTATCTCAAAATATAAAATATAATGGGCTGACAACATGGAACAACTATACTCCAAGGAAAAAAATCAAGAGCACAGCCTTTAACTCAGGAAGACCAGTATGGACAGTCGACAGAAACAATCCATAAGGAAGGTGCCCAAAGACACTTGTCAAGGGACATTCATTCTTGGACCTAGTCAGACCATCACAGCTTCACTGTGACACCTTTTAAGACCACATTTACTACACTGCCCTTGAGCTACAATGAAGGACATCATAAGAAATGACCTTATGAAACCCACACATGTGTATTTATGGTCCTGAGATAGTTTCAAATGCAGGTCACCCATGGCATACAAAAGGACACGGGGAGAAACTGTCCTCAGACAGAAGTACTAGGAGACCTCTCTCCCAAGTAACTGACCTTTCTGATTATTTCCTCTTTGCTTCGGCTGCCAGAAAATGCAGCACCTCTCGTGAGCACATACTTATTTCCCACTAACCTTGGTCCTGGCTTCATCTTACTTTCTCCTTATCCTGGCTTTCTCATCTACTCAGACTGGATTTTGATGTCTTGTTGGACTTTAAATGTATGTATATAGGAGGTAAGCCACCAGAAATCCTGGAAAGAGGTGAGATTAAATGAATAAACAAACAAAAACACAGGTTCCCAAATAACAAAAATGAAATTCTCACTACGTGGCTAAAAACCAATTACTCCTGCTAGGATGTGTCATTTTAATAAAAATACAACCAAAAAGTTCCAATTTCCATGTCACTTATTCTACTTCATGTTAGTTAAGTCATACACTCCATTTCTAAGCACACTCAATTCAGTTTCTTCAATTACTTTGTCTCCAAATAAAGTAAAATTTTTTTAAATTTACCTACAGATATACAAAGTAACAGTAAAGAATTGGTATTTATTCCCACCTTTTCAGGGGGACCAATTCACACCCAATCCTTGGGCTCTAACTTCATGAAAATTTCCTGGAAAGAAAAGGTCAAGGGCTACTGGGCTTAAAAGAGTTAATAGAGCTTCAGAATAAATAAACACCTGTGCAAGTGCGCGCGTGCACACACACACACACACACACACACACAATCAGGAGCACACCCATCAGAGCACAATCCTGAGGATGGAACTCAGTAATTACAAAAAAGAGGCCACTTAGGCCACCTAGTCTGGGAAAACGAAGAAGGCTGCAGATTTGGGGAACCTGGAGAGATAGAGACTTAAGTCACAGAACAGCATTTAAATATATTTGTCTGCTTACAATTTCCATTGCAAATGTGATTAGTTTGCTTGAATAAATAGGAATATGATGTGTTGGCCATGTTTTCCTCTTGAGGGTTATCACAGAGTTTTGATTAAGGACAAATGTTTGAAATGTTTAGTATATTTAAGTTCACTGCACTTAAAATGAGCTAAGAAGTTGTATAGACTTGATTAAAGGACTGCCTTCGTGAACTTAAAATTAAAAGCAATAAATTCCAATGATTCGAGTGATTGGGACTAAATATGGTATTCTGCCAGGAAAGTTGAAATGCAGTCCAAAGAGACTGAAATGGTGTCCAGGTTTCAAGACATGGTGAAAGAGGAAAGGTCAAGCGGTCGGAGTTGCCTTTCCTCTGTGTTAGTGAATGATTCACATTACACAAAATTCCTTTTAAGCAGAACTTCACAGGAGTGACAGGCTCCCAGCACAATCTGTTTTGTCATTTCCAAGAAGATTCTCAAAAGCTCCGAGGCTGGTTTGTAAATGTTGTCAGATGGGGAGAGGAGTGATGGGAAAGCGATGGGGAAGGGTTCCCGGTCTTTTCAGACATATAAGGGTAGGCCAAGTCTCCCCGGCAGTTTCCAAAACGGAAGTCAAGGTGACTTCCCCACCCGCGGGAAGGCGGGGCCCTTGAAACGTAATCGGATAAGGATTTGGCCCGGGCAGTGCCCCCTGGAAGGAGAAGCCCGGGTCAACAACAACTAGGGTCAGGAGCAGGAGAGCCCGGGGTGGCCGAGGGGACCACCTGGCCCTGAGCCCTTCCCCTCCCCGGGGAAACCGGGCCCCAACCGCGCCCGCTCCTCCTCGCCGGCCTTGGCGCTGCGCAGCCGAGCACCGACTCCATCCCAGGCCAAGTGGGAGTGTCCGGCTGACAAAGTTTCTGACCAAACCTCGGTCCGCACACGGGCCGCAGGCGCGGGCAAAGCAGCCCCTCCAGCTCCGCAGCTGCAAGGTGGGGCAGCTGCCCGACACCCGCTTTTCTCCCGGGTTGCACCAACCTAGGCACGTGCGCGCTCGAGCTGCGCGGCCCCGGCCCGGCCGACGCTTACCTTGGCGGCCGCCATGCTTCGCCCTGGTGCAGGCGGCTGCGGGCCCCTCTCACCAGCTCGCTCGTACCGGGACCCCGGCTGCTCACTTCCCGTCCGGGCGGCGGCGGCGGGGGCGGCGATTCGGCCCGGTAGCGTGCGCGCCCGGCCTGCCTCCCCACGCCCTCCCGCCGGCGCGGGTCATGCGGGCGCCGCCCGCCCATTGGCTGGGCCCCGCCGGGGCCGCCGGGGCGCGCGTGATCCCGCGGCCTCTGCCCTGAGGCCGGGGAGGGCCCGGGCCCGCGGGCAGCCAGGGGATCAACACGTGATTCCAGCTGCGCTGTCCAGCAGCGGCCAGGCCGGAGGGGCCATGCCCCGGCGCAGCCAGTCACCTAAGGACAGGTGACCCGGTGAGGGAAGCTGAGGGCTTGGATGGTACCAGGAGCTACTTCTGGGCCAGGTGGGAGGAGCAAGCAAGACTAATGGGTACGCAGCCTGGGAAAGTTTAAAACTCCACCAGGGCCCAAGTATAGCCAGATTCTTTCTTCTTTCCTTTTCAAAAGAACTGCACTCTGCACTTACCATATAATGGAGCCCAAAAGACTTTAATCCAAAAGCATTGATTGGTGGAAGGGGAGATAGCAAATATTGCTGCAAGCCTACTTTTAAGGTCGAATTTGGCATACTCTTAAGTACCCAATAGATGAAAATAGTGCAAAACGTATATTTGTGGGTCTACTCCAGGTCAGCCCTCCTTTTTGGAACAAAAGGTCAAAAGGTCCAAGATCAAAAGACCCTGTCTTCTAGGTAAATAGGTCCTACTAAAATAAATATGCAAATTTTTAATTGAAAAATTAGATGTATGACCTCCAGAGGTCTTATTCCTCTTTATCAGGATTTCATTAATTTGTCCTTGTCATCAAAATTTATAAAATGGTGACCAAGGAAAAGGTCTTTTAACATATTGTGTATTGCGAATAAAATACATCAGCAAAAGTACCTATAACAGATCAGTTGAATTAATCAATTGAGTGCCTTCTATGTGCTAGGGACTGTGCTCAGTGCTGAAAGCCCCCAAATTACTTAAAAGCTAGTTATGGCCCTTAAATATCTTAAGGTTAATGAAAAGGCAAACACATAAATGTTAATTCCATATAACTCATTAAGGCAACAACCTATTCCCAGGGCAACATGGGAACACTGAAGACTGGGGAAGCCTCTTCAAGATGATATCTGAATTGAATGCAGGAAAGTGGTTGTGTATCAGTCCAGTGAAGGAATACTGAGGGTGTTCCATTCAGAGAAAAGGAGTACAGGCAGGATGCCCTGAAATTGTTGGAGAACCAAAGTAGTTGGTTGTGGAAACTCACCTGAGCTATAGAACTTAGTGCAAGATGAGGCCTGATTGACAGGTAGGGGGATGTCATAGAGGGTCTTGGGTGCCAGGTGCAGGATGTGCACCTTCACCTTAACTCAAGGGGTTTAAGGCCAGACTCGGTTTCCAATGTGATAAATCTCACTGTGTTGTGGTCTGAATGTGTACTGAAAATTTATGTGTTGGAAATCTCCAAAGCAACAGTGTTAGGAGGTGAGGTCTTTGGAGAAATGTCCAAAGAAGGCTCTGCAGTAATGAATGGATTAATTATTCCACTATGACAAGGACCTTCAGTGGTGTGTTCACTCTTTTTGTCTTCTGCCCATCTGCCATGTGAGGACATAGCATTCCCCTCTCTGGAGGACACAGTATTCAGAACCCACTCACCTGAATTAAAAGTGGTTGCTTACAGTTTCCACCATCATGAAAATAGAGACTAGGCCTTACCTGCTGGCACCTTGATCTTGGACTTTTCGGCCTCTAAAACTAGAAATAGATTTCTACTGCTTATAAATTACCTAGTCTCAGGAATTGTGTTACAGCAGCAGTCTATAGCTTACCAGGTGAAGGATGGGTAAAGATTACCTCAATATCCTGGCAAAACATTCTGGGGATGGGCTATGATGGGAAGAATAAATAAAACATATAATTAGTCGACCATAGACACTGATTTTATGTGGAGTCGGAAGGGGATAGAGGAGTGGTTATATGTTGCACATAGAGCTGTTGTATGGGGGTCTGGAAAGACTCCTGAGATCAGTAATACAAGAGTGTTTTGGAGATATGTGTCTATCTGTATGGAGTGTATGTACAACAGACAAATTATGTTACAAAGCAAAAAAAAAAAAAAAAAAAGAAGAAGGATTTTGTGTTAGCTTTTTGTTGCTATGACAAAATGCCTGAGATAAAAAAGGAAAGAAAGATTTATTTTAGCTCAGAGTATCAGAAGTTTCAGTCCATAGTCTGCTAGCTCCATTGTTTCTGAGCCTATGATGAAGCAGTTCATAATGGTGGAGAGGTCATGGAAGAGCAAAACTACTCACCTCATGTCAGTCACCAAGCAGAGAGAGACAGGAAGGGACCAGGGACAAGATATAGTTTCCAAGAGCACACCCTCAAGGACTGACATATTTCACTTAGCATAAAGTCCTTAAACTTCATTTTTGCTATAATACGTGTCAGATTTCCTTCTTTATTTTTAATGGTACTGGGGATTGAACCCAGTCTTCATCAAGCTGCTGAGGCTGCCATCAAACTTGTAGTCCTCCTGCCTCAGCCTCCCTTATCACGGGGAGTACAGGTGTGCAACACCATGCCTAGCAGAATTTTTTTCTTTTTTAAAGCTCAATATTATCCCATTAACACATTAACTTTTATTTTTAATAATTTTTTATTTATTTGTTTTTTAATTAGTTATTTTCTGGTACTAAGGATTGAACGCAGGGATGTTCTTCCACTGGGTTACATCCACATCCTTTTTTGTATTTTTATTTTGAGACAGGTTCTCACTAAGTTTATGAGGTGGGTTTTGAACTTGTGATCCTCCACCTCGACCTCCCAAATCACAGGGATTATAGGAGTGGGCCACTGCACCCAGCTTAACATCGTGTTTTTAAATTTAAATACAATGAATCATCCTATGCATTAGCTTCCTGCAGCTGCCACAATAAATTACAACAAACTTGATATCTCAAAACAGCAGAAATTCATTCCATTACCATCTGGAGGCCAGAAGTTTGCAATGAGTCTTACAGGACTAAAATCAAAGTATCAGAAGGCAGTTCTCCAGAGGATCTATGGCAGAAACTGTTTCTCTGCCTTTTCCAGGTGATTACACACTTCTTTCATCTTCAAAGATAGTGGACATAGTATCTTATCTGTCTGATTCTTGTTTCTCTCAAGTGACCTCTTTTCTTTCTGTTACCTCCCCTAGTCTTTATTTATTTATTGGTGCTGAAGATTGAATCCAGAGTCTTGAGTATGCTAGGCACACACTTTACTACTGAGCTACACCACCAGCCCTTTCCATTTTATTTTAAGACAGAATCTAAATTATTCAAGATGGCCTGGAACTTATGATCTTCCTGCCTCAGCCTCCTGAGTAGCTGGGATTATAGGCATGTGCAAACATTCCCCAATTTCTGCCTCTCTAAAGGACTATTTTGATTGCATTTTTTAGGGCCCACCCAGATAATCCAGGATAATCTTTCCACCTTCAGATTCCTAATCACATCTGCAAAATCTGCCATGCAAGGTATCATTCATAGGCCCTAGAGATTAGAACTGGGGTGGCTACTATCATTCAATCTACCAAACCTCCCACACCATGGATACAGATTGTAAACATATATATTAATTATATTTGGAATCATACTCAGTTCACTAAGCTACCCTCTTCATTCTAGAAGTCCCCAAAATATGAAATTTATTAAAAGCTAAACTGTGAGGAATCTTGAAATAAGAAAGTCACAGATGCTTTTATAACATAAAACAATAAAATAATGTGAAACATCATTTGAGATAAAGCACAAGCTGGTGGGATACCTGCCACTTTGCCTTTTGCCACATTGTCTTATCCTGAAGGTTTAAGTGCTCTCCTGATTGGTGTAAATGTAAGTGACTTGTCTCATGCTCATCCCCTTTATGACCCCAGACCACTGTTCCCCCTACCATTTAAAAGTAGCTGTCACTTTATTTTGGTAGAAAAAGTCCTATTCAATTGTGTCCCCTAAAAGTCCTTAACCCCAGTGTCCCATAGACCGTATTTGGAAATCAAAGATATTATGAGTAAAAATTAGTTCTACCTACTAGAGTAGGGTGGGCTCTTAGTCTAATATGACTGGTGTTCTTAGAAGAAAACACAGAGACACACTGAGCATACCTTTTCTCACAACAAAAGCAGAGGCTAAAGCTATGCAGCTGCAAACCAAGGGGTCCTCAGGATCAACAGCCACCACCAGAAGCAAGCAAGAAGCAATAAGGGCTTCTACCCAGAGTTCTAGAGGAAGCATGGCCCTGCTGATTCCTGGGTTTGGGACTTCTATTCACCAGAAATGTGAAAGAATGAATTTCTGTTGTTTGAAGTCACCTAGTTTGTGGTATTTTGTTACAACAGCCTTCAGAAACTAATATAGGTCCCCCAAACCACCTGTGTTTTATAGCACATTTTGCCAACCTTGTTGGCTGGGAAAGCAGCCAAACCAAATCATGGGGAAGGCTCATGGGCTAACAAGGCACACAGCATGAGCACATGTCCAAGCCCAAGAGTTCAAAAGATCAACAGTGTGGCCAGCTATGAGCTTTCACCTTTCCCTGAGCACCCATGCCTCGCAGATGCCCTTTGACCATGCGCTTAAACTATCTGATTTTCTTCAGTTCTGTTAATAACAAAAAGAAAAAAAAAAAAAAAAAGACACTACTACCACAACCTTCATGTTCCCAGGTTGGATTGCTAGAAAGAGTATCCTGCCAGAATGCTTGTGAAACACATCATCTACAGGAAACTCTAGGTATATAGCTGCAAATTGCAATAATAATCCTTTATGTGGGATTTTGCAAGGGTAATAGCATGGCTGGTAAAGGACATGGTGTGACAGAGTGAAAAGAGCACCATGTAAATGAGATGTTCCAAAGTTCTGGCTTTCCAACTGAGACTGGGCCATTCAAGGACTTAGAGACACCCTCTGTTGCAGCCAGTTGGTTTTGGAATTCTAACACATATCAGATCACGCATGACAAGCCTTCCCTAAGAGTGGGTCAGAAATGAATATAACCTATCTTTTTAATAGACCCAAATGAGAAAGCTGTGTCAACATTTTTAGAGTTAAGAAGGAAGGGGGGGGGGAGGAAGTGAGTCAGGAGGAGGAAACATAAGACACCTTGGGAAAGTGTGATTGAAAACAAATCCCCAAAGCTTTGAGATATTATGCTCTGTGAGCAAGGTCTTAAACTGTTAGTTCCTGAGAGCAGAGCAAGGCTGTTGCTTTCGGGAGGCCCTAGGATAGAATCCACTTCCTTGTCCTTTTTAGCTTTTAGAATTCACCCACGATACTTGGCATATGGCCCTCCTTATCCATCTTCAAAGCTAGTGACAGAGGGTCCAGTATCCATATTACCTCACCCTTAACTCATCTTCTGTCTCCTTTTTCTATATTTAAGGACCCCCAGGTTATATTGGGATCACCCAGATAACTACAATAGCCTCCCAATGTTCAGGTCAGTTGACTATTATGTTAATTTGCTAGAGCTGCTATAACAAAATACCAAAGACTAGATGACTTTAACAGCAGACATTAATTTTTTTCAGAACTCTGAAATCAAGTTATTGGCAGAATTGAATCCTTTGAATCCTTTTTCCTTGGCTTTCAGTAGTCATCTTCTGCTGGTATCTTCTCATGTGATTGTCTGTGTCCTATTTTGTGTATGCAGCCATAGTCATAGGGATTACGGTTCACCTTGATGACCTAATTTTAAGTTAATTATCACTTTAAAGACCTTGTCTCCAAATATAGTTGCCTTCTGAGGTATGGTAGATGGGACTTCAAGATAGTAATGGGGGAAGGAACACAATTCAATCCATAAAAATTAGCAACTTTAATTTCATCTGCTACCTTAATTCTCCTATGCCATGTAATGTAACATATTCATCATTTCCAGTGAATGGCACATAGGCAGTTTGAAGAGCCTTGATTTTGTCTAACACACCTTGTCCTGAAAATGTTCTCTGTGTAACAAATCTTAGAGAGGAGTGAGTTCTTACAGGGAATATTTCGTACCTTTAAATATAGTCCCATATGATCCCAGGAAAGCAAAAGCGATTGCTCAGGGTAATTAAATCAAAAGGCTTTAGAAGATGAGCCCAGTTTCTATGGCCCAGAACCACAATACCTCTTGGTCTTATAACAAGCCTAGGTCTGAATTTATGAATTCAGCTAAGGTCCTCTGAGCTTAGCAATGCCACTTGAGGCAGTGACAAATCCATCTTAGGACATCCTGGACCATCAGTGCATTCAAGAGGTACATATCAAAACAGGAAGGTGCCTGAGCAGCCCAAGGTCTGACCAGCCAGAAGGAGCAGCAGCCAATGATGCACACAGCAAGCACTCAAGCCCTGGCCCTCCCGTACATGGAGCATTTCCTTTACGTACAGTGGGTTCTTTTGCAACAACTCCTGAAACTCTTTATCAAGAGCTCTACAATATTATAAATAATTAAATGCTCGGTAAAACAATCTAACCAAAACTAGTTTTTGTTTTGTTCTGTTTGCAAAAGAAAAAGACTTTATTCATGAAGTTGCCAATCCAGTGGAGACAGAAGAGCTAGCTTCAAATCCACCACCCTGAGGTAGGGTTTAGGTGTATTTATAGGATAAAGAAGCAGGGTGGTCTAAGGAATGAGGAATGGTGATGAGAGGTAAGCAAAATTGATACATCTTCTAATTTGTAAAACAGGGACATGAAATACTCATTTTCCAAGGTTGTCACAAATATTGAATGTTTAAAAATCATTTGGCCCATGTGGATAAATTAGTAGTGATATTGATATTAGAATGAGAGGGTCAGAGTAATTGTTCTGAGTCTCCTCTGAACCTAATCTCTTTGTATTCTGTTGTATAGATGAAGACAATTTATGCCTAAAGCTTTCTGTCTCAGGACCTTTTAAGGGCAGGGAAATACCCGGATAGGAGGGAGAGAGGAGATGCAAAAAATGTAGGTTAAAGAAATGGAAATTTTTTTTTTTAATGCTGTGCGCATGCTCTACCACTGAGCTACACTTCCAGTCCCCAAATCAACTTTTACAGCTGGAAATTTAAACTCAGATAAGGTAGAGTACATGAAAGTACTTGAGTATTTAAGAACAGACTATTAGTGTTAGCTCTAGGTTTCCAATGTGAAAATACTAGACCAGACTGTTACTGTCTGAACTTGTCAGATGGATACAATCACAGCCTCAGCCTCAGGGCCACCCCAGCCTTAGCAGCTTTAACTTACTTCCTGCTGCTACTGCCTAAATCCATTAGGGATCCACTACTGGAAAAAGAGGGAGCCATCCAGCCTCCAAGGATTCCTGCAGATGGCAGAGCTAATTCCCTTTAAGTTACAATGCAACAAAGGTCCTTAGACGGCAAAATAAATGGTTAAAATGAAACTTACTATATATCAAAAAAGATAGGGGAAAACAAATCCTAGCAGAATATTTGGTTCTTTGTAAGAAGGTATATAATGTGGCCTCTGCTGCCTTTCAGGCCCTCCCCATCCTTCGCCTGCAAGCTGCCTTCAGTTCCTCTACACGTCAAGCTTTTCTTAGCCCCAGAGCTTCCACATTTCTGTCTCCTCTGCCTGGAGCTCCTTCAGCCCCTCTTCTAGATTGTCTTTCATATCCTTCCAGTTCGAAGGTATGCCTTCCCTGAATTCACTTTCAAAAGCATAAGCCTCCTTATCATTCTCTGTGTGTCCAGCTTTGTCCTTTTCAGCACTTGCTAAATTGAGTATTTTTGGTTGTTTTCTTAGTATTGCTGTCAGGAGATGGCATTGAAGAGCAAGACTGGGGCTCCAGGGGGAAGGTGAATGGCCTGTACCTCTGGAGTGATCCTCCAACTTTCTGTTGGTAAATGACCTGATTCCTTAACTCTCTCAAAATTGTCAGGAGCGGTGGGTGCAGTGGCACACACCTATAATCCCAGGTACTTGGAAGGCTGAGGCTGGAGGAATGCAAATTCAAAGCCAGTCTCAGATTTATCATTTATCAAGATCCTAAGCAACTTAGTGAGACCCTGTCTCAATCTAAAAACTAAAAGCAGCTGGGGGTGTGACTCAGTGGTTAAGTGTCCTTGGGTTCAACCTCTGGTCCCCCGCCACCAGAAAAAGTCAGGAATGACTTGAGACTTGATATAATAAACTGACCTGGATTCCAGTTCCAATCCAATTCTGCTACTTAAGAGCTATATAATTGTGGGTAAATCACTTCTCTGCTCTGGGTTTCAGTTTCTCCACTAATGAAATGAACAAGATTGATTTTGAAGAGGCACCATCAAATATTAACTTTCTATTTTCTTTTTTTGTTACTTAGACAGCCAGCCAACTTCAGACATGAGGTAGAATGGAAAGGCATTCACTTTGAGGGATAAAATGCTATATACTAAGGATGCTATATACTCAAGTGATGGTCCCTGGACTTAAATTACAAACTATCCTTTAATAAGGGGCAGAACTCCACTTGATCCCCTCACTTAGCCTGACTAGATTCATCAGTTAGATAGGTGACTGCCTACTCCATGTAACAGAATAAAATGATCCTTGATCTCCCCATGTGTCACACTCTGTGATAAGCAATTTTCCCCAAAGTCACTGGTGAAAGGTAGATAGCTCTCCTGGTAGAAACAACCCCAAAGCTATCACCAGGCCTTTCATTTTTTAGAAACCTCTGGTTATAGAGACATGGAAGGTAGATCTGTCTAGACGTGTACTGTCCAATATGGCAGTCACTGACCACAGGTTGCTACTGAGCACTTGAAGTGTGGTTTATGTGAATTGAAGTATGCTGAAAGTGTAAAATAAACACAGAGTTTCCAAGATCTAGAATGAGAAGCCAAATGTAAAATAGCTCATGAAATAATTGTCACATTGATTCATTTTGAAATTGCAATATTTTAGATATGTTGGGATAAATAAAATATATCAAAATTAATGTCATCTGTTCCTTTTAACTTTTTTAACACTGCTAGAAAATTTTAAGTTCCTTAGTGACTCACAATATTTTGCTACTGAATAGTGCTAATCTGAGAGAGAAAGAGAGAGAGAGAGAGAGAGAGAGAGAGAGAGCATATTTTGTATTTGTGCAGAGGAGAGAGAAATTGATATAGCAAGGGGGAGACAAGTGGAAGAGATGGGAGTGATAGAAGACATTTTGCCTACTGTGTTCCCAGTTTGAACTTGATTTCACCAACAGACTGCAAGCTTAAAACAGTTGCATAATGCCATGGAACTGGCTGGACTTACTGGAGGTAAAAATTCTAAGAATTTTCAGGATGTGACTTCATATAAGTCTAGGGTATGATGAATCCAGAAGAAGTGCCAGGATGGAGAAGAAGTCTGAAGAATTAGATCAGATTCTAAACACCAGGACATCTATCAAAACTACAGTACACTAGCCCACTAGTGAAGTAGAGAGTGACAAATGGAGAGGACAAAGGCTAAAATGATCCACATGGTAGATTAGACAAAGATAGAACCTTCTCACTTTAGTGCAAGTTATTTATTGAGGAATAGGATTTTATTTTATTGCATTGGGGGTAATTTTTTAAAAATTCTGATTATAAGAAATGTTGACAACACAGAAGGAAGACAACCAAGAGAATAAAAAAAATTACCCCAACCCAGTTATAACTACTTTAATATTAATAATTTATATTATTAATTATTAATTTAAATAATTTAATAGTAATAATTTTTAGTTATTTTCTTTATATACATAAATATGTGTCATAATGATGTATCCTATTAGTGGTATAACTAATTCTTGAATCTTACTGTTCAACTTAACTATGTCATAAGTGTTCTTTTATGTCGTTCAGTATTCTTGAAAAACATAATTACAAATGGGTACCTAATATTATAAGAATTTATCAACTCTTCAACTATTCGCTAATGGGTAGGTTTTTAAATCATTTGTCATTTTAATTTTTTTATTTTGTGGTTTTGGGAATTGAACCGAGAAA
Organism: Glaucomys volans; assembly: GCA_020662805.1. Taxonomy (NCBI): domain Eukaryota; kingdom Metazoa; phylum Chordata; class Mammalia; order Rodentia; family Sciuridae; genus Glaucomys; species Glaucomys volans. The sequence goes on along the minus strand of JAJEJO010000710.1, from coordinate 330,994 downwards.
TGCTGTACCATTGAGTAACATCCCCAGTCCTTTAAAAAACTTGAGACAGGGTTTCACTAAATTGCTGAGGCTGGCCTGGAACTTGTATTCCTCCTGCCTCAGTTTCCTAAGTGACAGGGATTATAGGCATGCACCACCATGCTCAGTGTGATGCTGTTTTCCTCTTCACCAACCTGAGACCAGTTTTTGTCCAGCATATTCTACTTTCCTTCCACATTCCCTAACTATAGAGGTTAATGTCTACATGCATAATCTGCAAAGCAGTTTATAGAGATTTGTCAGTGAAGTTGTTTGCTCCCATTCAGACAGTGTCAGGTCCCCTTCCATGAGTTATAGTCAGGGAAAACCACCTCTGCTTCACCAGCACGACTGTAAATGTACTCAAGACAGAGTAAGAAGCCCACTCTCATTTCTGGAGATAAAATGGAAGAACACCCCAGAATCCCACTGGCTTCCTACAATAACCTACAGCCACTGGTTATGGCTGAAATGATGCTAATTGCCAAAAACAGTCTAAAAAGAGATCTTACCAAAGAGAAGATTTTATTTCCTAAGGGAGAAATCTTCATAACATTGGCATGAATAAGTTATGAAAAGCCTTCACAACTGAAAGAGACATAATCATCATTCATGTATAACAGATTTGTTTATTCTGTAAAGATTCATTTCAGTTGATTAATTATCAGTATCTTTGATGGTGGGGGTAACAAGGCTGCTCTGATGAGAGAATTATTGAAGTACATGCTCAGAATATTTATCACTAGCACATATTGTATAAACTTAGCATATTTATCATGTTCTTTCTGTATGGGATCTTTTCTCCTTAGAATAGATTACACAGCACTGCCCATGCTGGAGGCAATTTTCCTTCCAGATATGGTACTCTACTCTTTATAGAGAAGTTCACTATTTTTACATGTGATAACATTATTCCCCAATATAAATAAATTCTGCATGAGTGGCTCTCATGTCTTTCTCAGCTTTAGGCAGAGCTACTCTGAAATAGAACACAAATGGTTATTTCCAACCACATCAAGTTTGATCTTTGTACTGTCCCCAATAGTATAACTGCTATTCAAAGGACAAGTGATCATTTGTGTAAATTAATACTAAGCATTAAAGTGAAAGTTAAATGTGACAGGTTGACTAAATGTAAATTAAAATATTAAAATTAGTATACTTTGACATAATCTCTATGTAATGATCTTCAAAGAGATGTATTCCTTTACAGGGCTTGGTGGCACACAACTGTAATCCCAGCAACTGGGGAGGCTGAGACAGGAGGATTTCAAGCCAGGCCAGCCTCAGCAACTTAGTGAAGGCCTAAGCAATTTGATGAGACCCTGTCTCAAAATAAAAAATAAAAAGGGGTGGAAATGGAGCTCATTGGTAAAACGCCCCTGCGGTTCAATCCCCAGTAACCCCCCCCCATTAAAAGAAATCTGTTCCTTCTACTTTTTGAGCATAATAGTTAAAAACTGCCATTTATGGAGTCCTTACAATGTGTCAGATACTAAACTGGAAGCTTAGTTAAGTTAATGTCCATAACACTTTACTCTATCTTCTCACTGAGTCAGGGCTTTTTCCTACCATGCTAGGTAGGGTTCATCCTTCTAATTCTTAGGCCAGATCACCATAATAGCTGATTTTGATCCCAGCTCCAGTAATACTATCTTCATGACATTTTTATGGTATCTGGGTCCCAGTTTCCCCATATGTCTGGCTCACAAATCCTTTTTTTCTCTACAGGGGATTAAACCTAGGGGTGCTCTACCACTGAGCTACATCTCCAGCCCTTTTTTAAATTTTTTTATTTTGAGACCGAGTCTCCCTAAGTTGATGAGGCTGGCCTCAAACTGCAATACTCCTGCCTCAGCCTCCAGAGTGATTGGGATTACAGGCATGCAACACCACATCTAGCATGACTTCCAAATCTTTATTTTCCTCTTTCCTTATCTCTCTTCCTGAGCTTTAAACTCATAATACTTACACATGCAATTTGCCTTCTGAACATTTAAACTTTAATGTGTCCAAATTGGACATCATCCTACCAGCAAAACCCATATTGAGCTCTATCTCAATGAACAGTTGCTCAAGCACCACCATGCATCTCTTCTTCCCACCCCCAGCACTGAGATGGTGCAAGCATGATGGCATCTCCCTAAAGAATTCCAGAACAGAGTCCCTTAACTGGTCTCCTCACTTCCAGTCTTAGTCCTCTTCATGCCATTGAGAAGACCTAAACCTCATCAGGTCATTCCCCTGCCCACAATCTTCCCAAAGCTCCCCATTATCCTTAGATAAATCCCCAAGATTTTGCTCAGTGGCTCCTGTCTACCCCTGCAGCCCCATCTTTGGACATATTCATCCCTGTAATTGCCGCTTAGTCAATCTGAACTAATTTCTGTTTCTTAAACTCTTGTTTTGCTTTTTCCTTGGCCTTTCTCAAATTTTGTTCCTTCCAACCTGGGGAACACCTTCCTCTCTGATTCTAATTTCTACTTACCTTTCGAGCCTGGAGCCTTGTGTAAGCATCCCCATATCCCATGTAACTAGCTTGCTCTGCACCCTCATCACTTTCTGGCTTCCTCCAGTTACCCCTTCATGGCACTTTTCACTCATTATGATTACTGTTGTCTCTCTTCACTGGTAGATTGTGAAGACTGAAATCTCAGGCCTCCATCTTACTTATTATTGATCGGCTGCTCTCAGGCATCTTATAAACTGTCATTTATAAAATGGGAATTACAATTCCTCCACTGCCTGCATCTCAGAGTTTTTGGAGATATTTGAGAAAACATTTCAAACTATAAAATGATAAAGAAGCACAAGTTATTTTATTATTAAACTTAGCTCTACACCTAAATTAAAGGCAGGAAAAATAAAAGACTATCTGAGGTCAAGTCTAGTGTCTGAGATCTAGAATCACTTTGGAATGTTTTTCTGATTCAGTTATGCCCAGTGTTAGGGCCACGGAAGTTGTATGAGTTGAAATTTCTTCAGATGACTCAGAAGCACAGACAAATTTAAGGAGTGATGACTTAGACCATGTTTCCTGACCTGAGAGGGTATGGTCCTCATGAGTCAGTGTAGAGAAAAATATGGGTCATTTCCTTGGTCAGATTAATCCTACAAAGATAGAAGCAGCATGTTCTTCTAGAAGGGAATCTATTGAAGCCCAATAATATAATGACAACTGACCAATCTAGCAAGTAGGTTATATTTAACTTGTGAAGGTCAAAAGCTAATTACTAAAGAGCAAAATGTACTCAGAAAAATGACTCATGAAGGAGAAAGTAGAACTAGTCACCTATAGCCTCAAGAATACAGACTGGCCCAAGGTGGTCAAGAAGTGAAGGATGGGGTAAGAGTGCACTGGGGGAGGGAAAGAGACTGTCCTAAAGTAACATTTCCCAAACTGGGTTCCTTGGAACACTGTTTGGATGTTAACAAGAATATCTCGAGAAAGTTATAGTGCAAAATAAGTATACATATTATATCCTTTTGCACACAAATATATTATAGGCTGAGATCTTTTCAGTAAAGTTAAATCTTATTAATATTGTTTTATTCCATATTTCCTAAACATATTTGAGAACAAATGAATTGTCTTATAACTGTTCTGGAAATAGAGTGTTTTAAACTAAGCATTAAGGGACTTACCTGAAGTGAAAAAGGAAATTGGGAATCAGCCCTATAAAAGCTTCCTTGAATCATCATCATGATTATGGAATATGATTTGCAAAGACCATAAAACCTATAAGCAAAACATTTTGCTAATTAAATTTTACATTTTTAGCATTTAGTGTAGAGCTGGACACAGCAAAAATGTAGTGGAACTGAATTGTCTTCCATCTCATTTGAATGAATAATATGACATTTAACTCTTTGCAGCAGAGTTCAATTCCGTAGGCACATTCTCTTATTTATCCAATATTTCTTTATGGCCTTATGAATGCCATTTAGATAATTGTCACTGGTTAGGGTTGAACTGTTAAATTACATAGCAAGGAGATCACATAGCCTTGCAGATTTACTATGCCCAATTATTTATTTCCTTTCTTTGAAAGTATAGGCTTGCTTTCATGGAAAATTAGCCAATTGACATGCTATAAAAAAGTAGGATATCAGATTATAAATTAAAGAAAATAAAATGATCTTCTATATTGGTTTGAAATTTATTCTCAGTGGCCATTTTCTCTTCTTTTAAAAATTTAATTTAATGTAATTTAATTTTCGTTTTTGTTTTGTGGTACTGAGCCATAACCCTGAGGTACTATACCACTGAATTACACCGCTAGTGCCCCTCCCCACTTGAGACAATTTCTTGATAAGTTGCTAGGACTGTCCTTGAATTTGCCATCCTCCTGCCTCAGCATCCTGAGTTGCTGGGATTACAGGTCTGCAGCTCTGCAACCACACCTGGTTTACCATTCATTTTTTTTACTTCCTTCCATTAGAATTTTCACCTCCTTGTTCCAAACCACCATCTCTTATCTGGATAGTACATACCTGATCTCCATACTAATTGATCACCACACTTCCATTTTTTTTTTGTTCATTGTACACAAATGAAGTATAACTTTCATTTCTCTGGTTGTACACAAAGTAGAGTCACACCATTTGTGTAATCATACATGTACATAGGGTAACAATGTTTGTCTCATTCTATTATCTTTCCTTCCCCTCATTTTCCTCTATACAATGCATCCTTCCTCCATTCTTGCCTCCCTGCCACTCCCCATTATGTATCAATCATCCACTTATCAGAGAAATAATTTGGCCTTTGGTTTTTGGGGATTGGCTTATCTCACTTAGCATGATATTCTCCAATTCCATCCATTTGCTTGCAAATGCCGTAATTTTATTCTTCTTTATGGCTTAATAATATTCCATTGTGTATATATACCACATTTTCTTTATCCATTAATTTATTGAAGGGCATTGAGGGTGGTTCCACAATCTAGCTACTGTGAATTGAGCTGCTATAAACATTGATGTAGCTCTATCACTGTAGTAGGCTGATTTTAAGTCCTTTGGGTATAGGCCAAGGAGTAGGAGAGCTGGGTCAAATGGTGGTTCCATTCCAAAGTTTCTAAGGAATATCCACACTGCTTTCCAGAGTGGCTGAACCAATTTGCAACCCCACCAGCAATGTATGAGTGTAACTTTTTCCCCACATCCTTGTCAACACCTATTCTTGCTTGTATTCTTGATAATAGACATTCTAATTGGGGTGAGATGAAATCTTAGGGTAATTTTGATTTGCATTTCTCTTATTACTAGAGATGTTGAACATTTTTTCAAAAATCTGTTGATTGCTTATAGCTCTTCTGTGAAGTGTCTGCTCATTTCCTTAGCCCATTTAATGACTGGGTTCTTTGTATTCTTGGTGTAAGGTTTTTTTTAGTTTTTTATAGATTCTGGAGATTAGTGCTCCATCTGAAGTGTGTGTGGCAAAGAATTTCTCCCAATCTGTAGGCTCTCTCTTCACATTGTTGGTTGTTTACTTTGCTGAGAAAAAAACTTGTTAGTTTGAATCTATCCCAATTGTTGATTCCTACTTTTATTTCTTGCACTTTGGGGGCCATGTTAAGAAAGTCTGGTTCTAAGCTGATATGATGAAGATTTGGACCTACTTTTTCTTCTATTAGGTGCAGAGTCTCTGGTCAAATTCCTAGGTCCTTCATCCATTTTGAGTTGAATTTTGTGCAGGGTGAGAGACCTGGGTTTAGTTTCATTTTGCTGCATATGAATTCCCAGTTTTCCCCGCACCATTTGTTGAAGAATCTTTTCTCCATTGTATGTTCTTGGCACCTTTGTCTAGTGTGAGATAACTGTATTTATGTGGGCTTTTCTCTGTATCCTCTACTCTGTACCATTGGTCTACCTGTCTATTTTGGTGCCAATACCATGCCATTTTTGTTACTATTACTCTGTAATATAGTTGAAAGTCTGTTATTGTGATACTTCCTGCTTCACTCTTCCTGCTAAAGATTGCTTTAGCTATTCTGGGTCTCTTATTCTTCCAAATGAATTTCATAATTGCTTGCTCTATTTCTATGAGTTACATCATTGGGATTTTAATTGGAATTGCATTAAATTTGTATAGCACTTTTGGTAGTATGCCCATTTTTATAATATTCATCCTGCCTATCCAAGAATATGGGAGATTTTTCCATCTTCTAAGGTTTTCTTTAATTTCTTTCCTTAGTATTCTGTAGTTTTCATTGTAGAGGTCATCTACCTCTTTTGTTATATTGATTCCCAAGTACTTTATTTTATTTTATTTTTTGAGGCTATTGTGAATGGGGAAGTTTTCCTAATTTCTCTTTCAGAGGATTCATCACTTATGAATAAAAATGCATTGGATTTATGAGTGTTGGTTTTATATCCTGCTGCTTTTCTGAATTCATTTATGAGTTCTGTAAGTTTTCTGGTGAAATTTTTGACTCCTCTAAATATAGAATCTTGTCATCAGCAAATAGTGATAGTTTGAATTCTTCTTTTCCTATTAGTGTCCCTTTAATTTCTTTGGTCTGCCTAATTTCTCTGGCTAGAGTTTCAAGGACGATGTTGAATAGAAGGGGTAAAAGAGGGCATCCCTGACTTGTTCCAGTTTTTAGAGAGAATGCTTTTAGTGTATATCCATTTAGAATGATTTTGGCAGTGGGCTTAGCATAGATAGCCATTACAATGTTGAGGTGTGTTCCTACTATTCCAATTTTTTCTAGTGTTTTGAGCATGAAAGGGTGCTATATTTTATCGAATGCTTTCTCAGCACCTATTGAAATAATCATGTGATCCTTAACTTTAAGTTTGTTGATATGGTGAATTGCATTTATTGATTTCTGGATGTTGAACCAACCTTGCATCCCTGGGATAAAACCTGCTTGATCATGGTGCACTATCTTTTAAATATGTTTTTGCATGCAATTTGCTAAAAATTTGCTAAGAATTCTTGCATCTATGTTCATTAGGGATATTGGTCTGAAATTTTCTTTTCTTGATGTGCTTTTTTCTGGTTTTGGTATCAGGGTGACACTAGCTTCATAGAATGAGTTTGGAATGGTTCCCTCCTTTTCTATTTCAAGGAATACTTTGAGAAGTATTGGAATGAGTTCTTTGAAGGTCTGGTAGAACTCAGCTGAGAATCCATCTGGTCCCTGGCTTTTCTTGGTTGGTAGGCTTTTGATGGCTTCTTCTATTTCATTGCTTGAAATTGATCTGTTTAAATTGTGTATGACCTCCAGATTCAGTTTGTGTGGATCACATGTCTCTAGAAACCTGTAAATGTCTTTGAGATTTTCTATTTTGTTGCAGTATAGATTTTCAAAATAGCTTCTAATTATGTTTTGTACTTCAATAATGTCTGTCACAATATTTTCTTTTTCATCATGAATTCTACTAATTTGAGTTTTCTCTCTCCTCTTCATTAGTGTGACTAAGGGTTTCTCAATTTTGTTTATTTTTTCAAAGAACCAACTTTTTGTTCCATCAATTTTTTGAATTGTTTCTTTTGTGTCAATTTCATTGATTTCTGCTCTGATTACTTCCTGTCTTCGACTATTTTTGGTGTTCATCTGTTCTTTTTCTAGGGCTTTGAGCTATAATGTTAGGTCATTTATTTGTTGACTTTTTTTTCTTTTATTGAATGTGCTCCATGCAATGAATTTTCCTCTTAGTACTGCTTTCATAGTGTCCCAGAGATTTTGATATGCTGTATTGTTGTTCTCGTTTACCTCCAAGAACTTTTTTTTTAATCTCCTCCCTGATGTCTTCTGTTATCCATGCTTCATTCAGTAGTGGGTTATTTAGTGTTCAGGTGTTGGAGTAGTTTCCGTTTTTTTTTTTATCATTGATTTCTAATTTCATTCCATTATGATCTGATAGAATACAAGGTGGTATCTCTATTTGTTTGTATTTACTAAAAATAGCTTTGTGGCATAACAAGGTCTATTTTAGAGAATGATCCATGTGCTGCTGAGAAGAAAGTGTAATCACTTGTTGATGGATGGAATATTCTATATAGGTCCATTAAGTCTAAATTATTGATTGTGTTATTGAGTTCTGTGGTTTCTTTATCCTACTTTTGTTTGGAGTATCTATCCAATGGTGAGAGAGGTGTATTAAAGTCACCTGGTATTGTTGTGTTGTGATCTATTTGGTTCCTGGAATTGAGAAGGAATTTGTTTGATGTACATGGATGCACTGTTGTTTGGGGCATAAACATTTATGATTGTTATGTTTTCCTGCTTTAAGGTTCCCTTAAGCAGTATGAAATGTCCTTCTTTATCCGTTTTGACTAACTTTGGCTTGAAGTCCACTTTATCTGAAATGAGGATAGAAACCCCTGCTTTTTTACTGAGTCCAAGCGGGTGGAATGTTTTTTCTCATCCTTTCACCTTTAGTCTGTGCATGTCTTTTTCTATGAGATGCATTTCTTAAAGGCAGCATATTGTTGGGTCTTTCTTTTTAATCCAATCTGCCAGTCTGTGTCTTTTGAATGATGAGTTTAGGCCATTAACATTCAGGATTATTATTGCGATATGATTTGTATTCCTGGTCATGTTGCCTTATTTTTGGTTTTTAGCTTGACTTGGTTTCTCCTTTAATTGGCTTTTCCTTTAGGGTAATTCCTTGCTTTGCTGCCCTGCATTGTTGTTTTTCATTTGTTCCTCATGGAATATTTTGCTGAGTGTTCTGCAGTGCAGGTTTTCTATTTATAAATTCTTTTAACTTTTGTTTATCATGGAAGGATTTTATATCATCATCAAATCTGAAGGTGAGATTTGCAAGGTATAAGATTCTTGATTGGCATCCATTAACTTTCAGAGTTTGAAATATGTTGTTCCAGGCCCTCCTAGTTTTTAGGGTCTGGGCTGAGATATTTGTTGATATCTGTATTGGTTTCCCCCTCTCTGTAATCTGATGTTTTTCTCTCACAGACTTTAAAATTCTATCTTTATTTTGTATATTTTGTACATATTTTTGTATATATTTTGTCAGGTATTTTCATTATAATGTGCCTGGGTGTGGATCTGTTGTAATTTTGTACATTTGGTGTCCTTTAAGTCTCTTGCATTAATTTTCCATTTCATTCTTCAGATTTGGGAATTTTTCTGATATTATTTCATTGAAAATATTGTTTATACCTTTGGTTTGTATCTCTGTGCCTTCCCTGATCCCAATAATTCTTAAATTTGGTCCTTTCATGATATCCCATAATTCTTGCAGGTTCTGTTCATGAGTTCTTACCATCTTCTCTGTTTGGTCTACTTTTTTTCAAGATTCAATATTTTGTCTTCATCGTCTGAGGTTCTGTTTTCCAAGTGATCTAGTCTGTTGGTGATGCTTTCCATTGAGTTTTTTTTATTTGATTTATTGTTTCCTTCAAGTGTTTTTGTTTGTTTTTTTCCCAGAATTTCTATCTCTTTATTGTAATGTTCTTTTGCTTCCTGCATTTGCTCTTTTAATTGTTTATTGGTGCAATAATTCATTGCCTGCATTTGCTCTCTTATCTCATCCTTTGCTTTGATGAGATAAGAGATAAGATTTGTATTGAGATAAGATTTCAATACAAACAATATGCATCCTTAACCCAATTTCTTTTCTGACATTTGTTCTACCATGCTACCATTGGATTCTATTGATCTAGCATCTAAGTTTGTATGGGACACTTTCTTCCCTTGCTTGTCATGCTGTTCATGTATCTTCTCCTCTAGCAGCGGGTATCTGAGGTATTGTGATTTCCCCCCATATGCTTATAGTGTCCCTGCAGGTTTCCAGTACCTCACCATAAAGTGGGATATCAGTATTAGTAGCACACAATACAAACAATATGCATCCTTAATCCAAATAATCCCTATTAAGATATTAACAGTACTGTCTTTATAAACAGAGATGATGAGTTCGATTGTTATCTGTAGCATAAACAATAGGTTTTCCAATTTCTAATGATGGACAAAGAGGATGGGGAGGGGTGTAGGATGAAATCTTATTGAGATAAGAAGTGAATCTATAGAGGTATAGTTTGTAGGAATAGTGAAACTGGAATAAAAAGAAATTGGTTATTAGCATGGGAAAAGGGAGAAAGAGTCTCCAAGAAAATAGATAAGAGGAAAATAGAGTGAGGAAAATAATAAAAAATAGAAAATTAGGAATAATAGTAATACTACTAATAAAAAAAATTCTACAATAACACTATACTGTACTGTTCAAACCTCTTAGTCTTCAGTAGCCTGATGCACGAGAGGTGCTTGCTAATGCAATGTCCCAGGAAGGGAACTGTAACACTAAGGATGGTGCCGTACAGGTAAGGAATAACCCACGAGAGCAGGTAGAGGTAAACCCACACGTTGGTAGATGGGGAGTCGCAGCACAGAGATCATGCATGGCATGGTGTGGGAGACCAAGGGTGGTGGGCCTGGGCTGGTGCCCATACTTCCATTTTTTACTCAGTCTTAATTTATTCTCCATGTGGCTGCCAGGATTCTCTTTCAAAACATGAACTGGATCATATCACTATGCTTCTTAAAACCCTCCAAAAGGTTCCCTTAGCACTCTCCTTGATAAAGCACACAAAATCCATTCTCATCTCCTGGCTCTTTCCCTTTTCTCATCACAAGAGCTTTCTGTCTGTTCCTGAAAATGCCAGTCTATTTCCCATCATCAAGCCTCTTGATGAGTTTATCCTCCAGCAGAAATGCTGTCCTCCAGCTCTGAGTTCTGCTTCTTCCTTCCACACGCTCCTCTCAATAGTTCCTGGTTCTCCTCTCAAAAGTAGCAATCTTTCCTCCCTTGCTCTCACTCACCCATTTGAATTTTTTAATTCAAATTTTTCAAAATTTTTCTCATGAAATCACTATCAGCATTTCTCTTGCACATTTAAACCTTTCCTTGTCTTTTACCTTTCTTCCCTTAAGCTCTAGGAGAGCCTTTTCTTCCTATTCACTAACTTCTGAAACAGTGCATGTCGTGAGCCTTCAAAATTATTTATTGAAGTAATGATAGAAGAAATTAATTGTAATCTAGAATTTTAAAGAAGCTAATTTCTACCTCCTGGTGGAATCATGAATGGCCAGAACTGACTCTTTCTATTTCTTTGAGCCTTAAAAACCTCAGAGAAAGTTAAAATAGGATAATCGGGCAGCAAAAGGTTTAATTCTAACATTCATACTTGTCCTCTTATGGCCCAATTATTCTTTTTTGGTCCCTTTATTTAATGTAGTAAAATATATGTAACATAAAATTTACCATTTTAACAATTCAGTGGCAGGAAATATATTCAGAACATTGTACAACTGTCATTGTTATAAACGTTTCCAGAAACTTTCAGTCATCCCAAACAGAAACTGTATCCATTAAACAAAAACTTCCTATTCTTCTCTCCCTCCAGTCCTTGGCAACCACCACCCTACTTTTTGCTTCTCTAAATTTGCTTATTCTAGGTATTTCTTAAGTGGAATCATATATTTGTCCTTTTATGTCTAGCTTATTTCATTTAGCATATTTTCAAGGTTTGTTTATGTTGCAGCATATATTGGAAATTCCTTCCTTTCTAAGAATGAATAAGATCCCATTGTATACATGTACCATATTTTACTTACCCACTCATCTGTTGTTGGACACTTTGCTTGTTTCTATCTTTTTGTTCTTCTGAATAATACTGCTATAAACTTTGGTGTACAAGTATCTGTTTGAGTGCCAGCTTTCAATTCTTCTAAGTATAATACCTAGGAGTGGTATTGCTGGATCATAAGGCAATTTCATGTTTAACTTTTTGAGGAACTGGCTCACCCATTCTTACCACTCACTTGCTTACTTTCCTTCTAAAATGCTATGCAACAAGAGATAGCACAGAGTTTCAGGACCTAGTCCCATTTGGGAACATCCTGTGACTTTTTGCATTTCATCAGGATGCTTCAATTTCCTGGTTATTGACAATACCTACCCTGCTCAAAGGAACCAAGTTCTTTTATTTTCTTCTCTGTTGAACCTCCCAATATTTGAAAATGTAATTGGATGATAACCAGCATAGAAAATAGCTCTGAACCTTTAAGTCAACAGTTTCCCCATGGGAAAATTGATATCTGATTGACAGAATGACTGATGATTTATGGTTGGGGAGTAGTCAGCTCAACAGTGGATATTCACCCCAAGCAGCACAGGACTCATGGTATCAAGTGTTTCCACACTCCTGACACACATGTGCATATTAAACAGAGGCTACTATTTGCTTTATTGCTATTAGGCCTAGAGATTTATTATGCTCCTCAAACTTGTCAGTGATTCTCAGACATCATGAGGCTTGATGTAGCCACATGGAGCTATATGAAGCCCCATTGTTTATGGATCACTTTCTTTTCCATTTTCTCCCTCTTGTGACTTTTTCCATCATTTTTTTCAGCATCAGGAAAATGCATTCAAAACATTATAAACAGCGGTTGGTAATCAGTGCATAACAGCTTTCTGTGTATAATACAATCATTAGGTGTACATTAGACATTTGGCATAATAGGACTACTGTCACTGTAATAGAACTCTGTCAAAGTACCAATGCCTCCTGCTTTGAAAATGCACAGATCAATTTTGTATCACCCTATGGATGGGGAGAAGTGTAACAGCAGCATGGCATTACTCTGTGACAAAGTTCAATTGATTTTGCTTATCAAATTCTGAAGAAAGACAGCATACATGTAAATGTGTTAATTCTAATTTCTCTTACATGCCATTTTATATCCTTCAGTTTTCCTTAATCGAACCTATATTCTTGATTCTTTTAAACTAAATTTGAACATAATTTTATATCATGTCCATAGCTGGCACTAGAGTGTTAGTGAAAAAAATAGAATTTATGATGATGAGGATTGGGAATATTCCAACTGAAATGAAAATGCATCCCCAGATATTGAGAAGTATCCAGGAAATCAAATACATAGAGACAAAAGTAAATTAGTGGCTGCCCAGTGCTACTGGTGAGAATAGGGAATGACTTCAAATAGTCATGAAGGACCTTTTTGAGGTGAAGGAAATATTCTCAACTTAGATTTTTGGTAATGTTTATATGATTGTAAATTTATTAAAAATCACTGACTAGTATACTTAAATGGGATAACTTTATGGTATATAAATTAAACCTCAATAAAGCTGTTTTTAAAAAAATAAACTAAACATAACTGTAAGTATATCTGTAAGATGAATTCTAAGGTATAGAATGGTGGACCAAAGGATTATGCATCTACATTTTTGGTAGAAACCACCCAATTGTTTTTCAGAGTCAATTCACCAATGTATTCTCCTACCAATGTGCATGTCATTTATGTCATTGTATATTTCTCTATAATATTGTCAATACTTTATGTTAATCTCATATGTGTTAATGCTATGGGAAAATGCTCCAGTTAATTTTTTGAATTACAAGGCTATTTTAGCCATTTAAATAATATTTGTATTGTCTGGATTTCTGTGTGAATTATTTGTATCTTTTACCTCTTTAAAATATGGCTTGTTGATGCCTTACTAACTTGTGTATCCTTAACTTTTAGGCATACTAATTTTACCTATATACATATATACATAAACTTCCATATTACATATATTACATCTCTATTAAATATCTCTTTTCTTTTTCCCAGTGGTTGAAAAACTGTAGGCCATGAGCCATATCTGACCTATTGTCTGTTCCTCAGATTTTGGTTTTTTATTTAACTTTTCATTTTGAAATAATTATAGATTTACATGAAGTTGCCATGTACGTGATTTTATTTATTTATTTATTTTGTTATCTTTTGGAAGATTTAATGGAAGAAAAGATTTCATATATAACATTAACAAAAAATATGCCAATATGTTTGTCAATAAAAATGTGAGACCTATTAAAAATAAAAATTAAAATACCACTGAAGCCAAAAAATAACCTTTCTACAAATAGGAGGACCACAGTATTGTGTAAATTAATTTGTAAATTTAACAAAATCTCAATGAAAACTTAAAAGTTTTAAGCTATATCACCTATGCTACATTTAGTGAAAAAACAAAACAAAACAAAACAAACAGAACTGGGACCAGCACTGAAATACATTGAGGCATTTTCAAAAGCCTATGTAATTTAAGAGTATCCTATTGGTCTATTAGCAAAACAGAATACCCAAATGTAAGTATACTCAAATACATACGGAAATTGAATGCATAAATAGGACATCATCTCAAATCACTGGGAAAAAGAAGTAGTCAATAAATGTTACAGGGATAAGTAAAGTAATATCCCTGCCTTACCTCATATACCATGATAAATTCCGTATGTACCAAAGATATTTTTTAAATAACACAACCATTAAATACTAAGAAGAAAACTCAAAATTTTTTTCTTTAAAAATCTGGAGTTAGCAAAAACTATCTAACCTTTCTTGACTCAAAATCCCCAAGTCGTAAATTACTTCACTGGTACTTTTTTTTTTTTTTTTTACAAAAAATCAAATTTTTATGGAAGAAGCATCATAAACAAACTTTAAAAAAAAGACAACTAAGGGAGATATTTGCAGTTCATAAAGAGCTATACTTCCTAACATGTAAAGTGACAAAATCATAACCCTTTCCAAACATACAAAAGGAAATAAAATTTGCTATTAATAAACAACAAGATAGTTACCTTCACTCATTAAAAAAGAGAAATGTAAATTAAAACTGTGGATGAAAGATTGTTTTCTCTCTCTCCATTGGCAAAAATCCGAAGTTAGCTAACATACTCTATTGATAGGACTCTGGAGGGGAAAGCATTTTTTCATGCATTCTGATAGTGGTGTATTAAAGTCACTTGGTATTGTTGTGTTGTGATCTATTTGGTTCCTGGAATTGAGAAGGATTTGTTTGACGTACATGGATGCACTGCTGTTTGGGGCATAAATATTTATGATAGTTATGTTTTCCTGATTTATGTTTCCCTTAAGCAGTATGAAATGTCCTTCTTTATCCCTTCTGACTAACTTTGGCTTGAAATCCACTTTATCTGAAATGAGGATGGAAACCCCTGCTTTTTTCCCATTCTTTCACCTTTAGTCTGTGGACTTCCTTTTCTATGAGATGAATCTCTTAAAGGCAGCATATTGTTGGGTCTTGCTTCTTACTCCAATCTGCCAGTCTATGTCTTTTGATTGATGAGTTTAGGCCATTAACATTCAGGATTATTTTTGAGATATGATTGTACGCCCAGTCATTTTGGTTTATTTTTGGTTTTTAACTTGACTTGGTTTCTCCTTTAATTGACTTTTCCTTTAGGGTAGTTCCTCACTTTGCTGACTTACATTTTTGTTTTTCATTTGTTTCTCATGGAATATTTTGCTGAGAATGTTCTGTAGCACAGTCTTCCTATTTGTAAATTCCTTTAACTTTTGTTTATCATGGAAGGATTTTATTTTGTCTTCAAATCTGAAGGTTAGTTTTGCTGTGTATAAGATTCTTGGTTGGCAACCATGTTCTTTCAGAACTTGAAATATGTTGTTCCAGGCCCTTCTTGCTTTTAGGGTCTGAACTGAGAAATCTGCTGATATCCATATTGTTTTCCCCCTATATGTAATCTGATGCTTTTCTCTCACAGCCTTTAAAATTCTGTCTTTATTTTGGATGTTAAGCATTTTTATTATAATGTACCTTGGTGTGGATCTGTACCTTGGTGTGGATCTGGATTTGGTGTTCTGTAAGCCCCTTGTATTTGATTTCCCATTTCATTCTTCAGATTTGAGAAATTTTCTGATACTATTTCATTGACTAGGTTGTCCATTCCTTTGGTTTGGACATGGTTGTCCAAATGGTTGTCCAATGGTTGTCCATTCTCCGTGCCTTCCTTGATCCCAATAATTCTTAAATTTGTTATTTTCATGAT
>JAJEJO010000710.1:281867-310114 GCA_020662805.1 Glaucomys volans | reverse complement strand
ACACACACACACACACACACACACACAGGCAAAAAATTGCCTGAACAAATGTAGCTGATCCATCTGACCACAAAGAAAGAATCATTTTGTCCTTATATTTCTGCCTTCTTACCATACCCTCAAAACCATATTTGTGTTTTTAGTTGGAGTGGCTCCTAACTAACCTCCAAAATCCTTTTTCTGGCTGGCATCCATTCTTTGATGGAAAATAGGCAAGGGGAAACCCTAGCTGACAGAATCTGGTTTGGCAAAGCATTTCGGCACTGAGCAGAAATTATGGAATTGGGAGTGGGAACAGGAGTGGAGAGATGTGGGAACTGAGGCTCTTCAAAATAAGATAACTCAGCTCCAGTGGTTCCTGGTTGAAGGAAAGTTGGGAAACCAACCATCTAGTTTCATAAAAATTGCCTCTGTGTATGGAGAAATGAATGAGACTCTACACTGTCATTTATTGGGTGTTGTTTGTATTAAGCATTACACTAAAATCTCTTTAGACATTTTTTATTTAATTATTGCAACTTTGGGGCAGGCATCTCATTATGCCCATTTTACTGATGAGGAAATAATGTCCACAGGAATTGGGTAACTATCCCAATCACCCTATGGCAAAGTAGTATCTGAGTCAGGATTCTCAATTAATTCCCTTAAATTCAAATTTGCAGCTCTTAACCCATAATGCTCACAATGCCTCTCTTCTAAGATACAAAATTTCAAAATATTGTTATTCAATTTGCATTTTAATTGCTCAAAAGCAATCTTACATTTAGTAAATTCTCAGAAGTACAATCAATAGTACATTGTCACTTAATGTTTTGGATTGAGATCTCCTGGATGTCTGGACCTGCATTTATACTTCTCTCTGTTCTAAAGATATCCTGTGTACAAATGTTGTTGCTGGAAGCCACAGTCAGCTCCTAATACAGGTCTAAAGCATTGAGTGCATTGTGTCATTAGTGGACAGATTACATTATCTTCCTAGATCCTTGTATAGGCCATTGATAATCCTTTAGAATCAAGGGTTTTGGCACTGGTAGTACATGTAAGGTGGTATTACAGGCCTTTGAATAAGCTGGAGCAACTTCCCTGCCAAGGTCAGTTTAGTTTATACCTCATTGAATCTGGCTGTTGCCATCCTCTGCAGGTCTGTGCGTATGTCTGCCTTTGCTGATTTCCTCTGACTCATTGCTTGCTTGCTTGTGTCCTTGCTTTAGAAGGCTATTCAAGATGTGTAAAAAGGTCTTTAGGAATGGAGTTCTTTAAAAATGTCTCTACAAAGGGGTGATAAAGTGGGGAAGAGGGGAATCACCAGGCTGGATGGCTCAAGTATGAATGAATGAGTGATGCAATATATGTTGTATAAAAACTGTATTATATATTGTGTAAAAATTGTATAAAAGGGCAGAATTGTCTGATACTGATCTCTAGAGAGGTACTTCAGAGGCTCCTTGATTTGCCTATTTAAAGTTCTTAAGATTATGGTTTCTCCCCTCCTTTGACTGTATAGCAAATTTTTAATCCACAGTTGTAACTTATTGTCACATTACGGTTACATACTTTGATCCATCAATATATACTTTTAAAAAAAGATTTTCATGTTGCCTGCATACAGTAGAGTCCCAAGAAGAGGTCAGAATAAATACTGTGTTTCTGATCTCTGCTTATATTGACTGATGTTCAAAAATTTCAACATTTTAGTAATTCATGCACTCTGTGTAAATACACAAAAATTCAAGTATTTTTTGAGTGTCTACAATTTGAATGGGCTCAGTCTGAGGATATACCTCATCTTGTGCATTTTATATTCCTGGAGGGTGGAGTGGAGTGATGAGAATACAACAATCAAATAAAATGAACAACATTTTAGGTAGTGGTAAGCATGAGAAGAAAATTGCATAGGTGACTTGGTATATTTGTAGCCTCCTGTTGCTGTCATAAATTTCACAAACAGCAGTTTAAAAGGACATAATTTATTTTTATTTATTTATTTGTTTATTTATTTTTTATTATGATTCTGGGGATTGAATCCAGGGGTCATATACCCCTGAGCTATATCTCAAACACTTTTTATTTTTTGAGACAGGGTCTAAATTTTCTAGACTGGCTTTGAACTTGTGATCCTCCTGCTTCAGTCTCCCCAGTAGCTGGGATTACAGGTATGCACCATCATGTTTGGCTGTGATTACCTTTTGCTTCTGGAGGTCTGAAGAGTTTAAATTAGATCTTACGGGCCTAAAACCAAGGTGTTGGTGGAGGCTCTAGGGTGCAGGAAGACAGGTCCCAGGATGACCTTGACTGAACCAGCTCTTCCACTCTTGCTTGAAACTCTATGCAGACTGTACCAAGAATGCAACATCCTGAGACCAGGAGGAAATGTCAGGAACAACCAGGCTGTGTCCTCATTCTTCCTAGAACAAGGTGTTCTGCAATGCTTGAGCTTAGCAAGCCACTTTGTACCCAGGATGGAATGCTTCTGGAGTCCCTCAGCTGCAGTGTGACTTGCTCCATATGTAGGCAAAACTCTGTAGGTAGCTTTCCTGGGCCTTGGGGGACCAGTTCCCATGGATCCTCAGCTCCTGCTTATCCTTGCTGCCTATTTCTAAGAAGTGTGCTCTTCCTGCCTGATGTGTGTTTGTCTCACTGGACTCATGCAATAAGAAGAGAACATTTGCATTAGGGGAAAGTCTGTTTCCTTGACTCCCCAGTTTCTAAAGGCCACCTGTGTTCTCTGGCTCTTAGTTCCTTCTTCCATCTTTAAAACTACCTGTGTAGCATTTTCAAAACTGACTCCCACCCTCCTGCCTCTACCTATAAGGACCATTTTGATCACCCTTTGCCCACCTAGATTATCAGGAGAAACTTTACATCTCAAGATCCTTAACTGAATCATGTGTACCCAATTGTTTTTGCCATGTAAAACAACGTATTTACAACTTGAGGGATTTTGAGGAAGATATAGTGAGGGGTGCCACTGGTGGGCAGGGCAGATGTCAACTTGGTGGTGAACATTTCTATTTTGGATTTCAATTGGCTATAACCCTGCTACTAAGATAGGTCTTTTAAAGATCTTTCATGACCTTTTTCTTTCTTTCATTTTTTTTTTTTTTTGTGGGGTGGGAGGAGGCATACAAATGCTTTGATCAGTGGCTTTAACTGGGAAAAAAAAACAAAGAAAAGATAATGAATACTTAATAATGGAAAACAAGGGCAGCAAATTCATTGGAAGACTTATTAATCTTTGTCAAGATTAATCTTTCTCAAATTCTTATCAACTTTCCCCACCTCCCTGTTAGACCCTCATTTATGTAAAAATAAATCAAGTGGATTCCCCACAATCCTCAAAGGAATATGGATAATTCTCTTTCCCCTTTTCTAGGTCTAGCAGGTTTCTGGATAGTTGAGTTATTTAGTAGGGGATTCAAGATCAAATGCTGGCAGCTGGGCTCAATAACCTGCATCTCCAACCTGCATCTCCATTTATTATTATCAATATTCTGTTTTTCACAGGCTCTTTGAACTGCCTCACTATTTGAGTGATTCCAATTAGCTTGTATCTAAAGATGATCAGCTTGTGGAATGGGGGAAATTACAAAAAGTTTCCATGAAAAAGTGACTTCAGACCTGATTCTTAAAACATGAAGAGGGCCTGGCACAGTGGTGCACACCTGTTATCCCATTGATGGGAGAGCATCACTTGAGAACATGACTTGAATCCAGGAGTTTGAAACTAGCCCCAGGAATGGAGCAAGACCCCATCTAAAAAAGAAAAAAAAAAGAGGATGAAAAGGGATATCTGGGCATTTCATGATAACTCATAGACCTATTCGTTTCCATGATTTAGTTCCACTTTTTGCCACAATTGTGGTTATTTCATTTATAAGTGATAGCTATTTATCTGATCAAATGTTTTTTTTTTTGTTCAAATGATTAAAACTTTTAGTTATGATCACTTTTTTTTTTTTTTAATCAGAATTCTAAGGAGAATTGGGAAGGAGGTTATTCTGATCCAGCTGGTCCAACAGAGAGACAAAATTGCAGAGAATCTGATTGCCCTTCCGAGGGTATGTACACAGTTGCAGAATCACAGTCACACGGTTTTAGATGGTAGTTGCGTGAAAGGGAGGGATCAATAATGCTTGGTGAAGGTGTTTGTACCACACTTTCAGAATTTCTTTAAATTATTTAGTTCTAAAACATGAGTGTGCTGAGATTTCTTGTGAAATGCAGCAGAACAAAAGTAAAGTGGTTTCGGATGATGGAGAAGCAGGAAAGAAACACAACCAGGATCCTAAGATCAGACATTAACAAAAATCACAGGGAGACTCTGGATTTATAGAAACCAGCAAATTGAGGGTTCAGATTAATTTACCTAAATAGGAAAAGTCCAGTGAGGTCCTCAAATACAATTGCATCTTCTATGCAACTATGTCATAATTCTGCTTCCTGCACAGTAAGGTCCTAGATGACAAAGATTGCAGAATTCTAGTTCTCCTTATCTTTTGATTTGAAGTGGGAGAAATTCCCTGTTCCTCTCTTTCAAACCCACTCTCTCATTATTGGATCACAAATTCTAACAGTGTCATTCAGCTCTCTGATTCTAGCAGTAGCATTTATTATCCACCTTAAAATATATTTTAAATTAGAAAAGCAATCATTTAAAAAGTTCAAAGAGAAAAGGAATTTATAGGAGAAAGTTAAAATTGGACTGCCCAGAGACATTCACTTTAAATATCTTTTGTAACTTTTCAGACATTAACCAAATATAACTTGTGTGTGAATGTGTCTGTATGTGTATGATACATGTTTCTTTAACCAAAAGAACCAGTCTGCAAGTTCTTTTTTCTTTTAACAACATATTTCCATATGAATATAGACATAGAGACACATTATTTTGTTGTGAAATTTATCATGCATATAAAAGAATATATAAAATTCATGTAAAGCCAGGCATGGTGATGCACACCTGTAATTCCAGTTACTCAGGAGACGGAGGTAGGAGGATTGTAAGTTCAAGGGAAACTTTGTGAGACCCTGTTCCAAAATAAGAAATAAAAAGGAATGGTGATGTAGCTCAGTGATCGAGTACCCCAAGTCCAATCCCCAGTACTGCAAAGTAATTAAAGAAGCAAATAGGTAAATTAATTAGTTAATTAAATAAACCTAAAATAAAATGCATGTGAAAGTAAACTACCCCAAACCTGGTCTAGTAAAGGAACTTTTTGCATAAAGGCATTAAGAACATACTCCAGGGAATGATATATTTCAATTATTTTTATCTTGGGAACATTTCAAATTTATAGAAAAAAATCACAAGAATAATAGAGATACTTTATGCAGGTTAACTAGTTTTTAATATTTTGCTACTTTTACTCTTCATTTTCTCTCTCTTTCTCCTGGATAGAAGTATTTTGAATGACTTGTTATTCCATAATGCCTTAGTCTTTACTTTCTAAATCAAGGATATATTCCTTAGACAGTCATACACAGTGATCTAGCTTAGGACATTTAACATATTAACCACATAAATTCCACATGTGTTCATAATTCAAATTGATCAACTGTTCCTATTATGTCCTTATAGCATTTCCCCTAACAATTCCAAATCCAGTCCACTATCACAGATTGTACTCAGTTGTCTTATCATTTTATTCTACTTTAATATGGAACAGTTACTAAGCCATTCTTTTCTTTTCTTTTCTTTTCTTTTCTTTTCTTTTCTTTTCTTTTCTTTTCTTTTCTTTTCTTTTCTTTTCTTTTCTTTTCTTTTCTTTCAGTGCTGGGGTTCAAACCTAGGATCTCATGCATGCCAGGCAAGCATTCTACCACTGAGCCACATCCCCAGCCCCTCCTAAACCTTTCTCGACATTAAGAATTTGGAGAACATGGGTCCCTTACTTGATAAATTTTTCTCAGCTTGATTTTCTTTTAGTTTGGGAAGCTGGATTAAAGTTTAGGAAGGAGACACTTATTTGGCACCTGAGTAAATAAAAGCAAGGAAAAGTGAGTTCAGTTACCAAGGACCAATTTCATAGAGTTCACAATATAGAATCTGTCTGCATTTCTATCCATTATACTGACCTCAAGAACTATACCATTTAATGAAAAAGAGCACCTATTATTTGTTAGAACAGCAAGGATTTTATTCCTGCTATTACTCTGAGCAAAAGAGTCAGGCACAAAAAAGTGAGGCACCAGATGCAGAACCTGGGACTGAAGAGGTTAAGTGACTTTCCCCAGATCACACAGCCAGTGAGTGGCAGAGCTGGCCCTCATACCGTGTTTCCAACTCTTGTTTTCCATTTTTCCAAGGCTTCTAAAAGACTTTTACTCTGGCATAGTTATTGTGGGTAGTTAACTCAAAAGCAAACACTATTTAAAATTATCAGAGAAATACTTGGTCTTTGGCACTAACATCCTCAGCTGCCTTTGACTTATGGTCAACTGACCATGTCCTCTTTCTTGAGCCGAGTTCTTCACTTGACTTCAGAATCCTCTATCATGTGACTACCCTTGTGTCCCTGATATGTACAGAGGTGGGACTTGGGGGCTCTGCCTTTGGATTTCTGCTCTTATTTAACTATTCTCATGCTGAGAATGGGTATTTAACTATGTCTCATGTCCTTGTTGCTCCCATTTGGTCTCACGATTTCCTGTGTCATCTGCATGCTCACAAGTCCCCAGTTTATATCTTTGGGTCAAATCACTCTCTTGAGCTCCCATTGAATATATCCAAGGGTCAAACTAACATTTATACTTGACAGAGGACAGGCATCTGAAATTTAGGATACCTAAAAATGAGCTTCTGATTCTATCCACCTCAAATCTGCTTCTCCCATAGTCTTTCTTATTTTAGAAAAAAAAATTCCCCAATTTTTAGTTGCTCAGCCATAGACTTTTTTTTTTGGCAAAGGCCGGGGGGGGGGGGGGAACAAGGGATTGAACTCAGGGGCACTTGACCACTGAGCAACATCCGCAGCCTTATTTTGTATTTTATTTACATTTTTTTTTTTTAACCAGGGCCTTGTGCTTGCAGGGCAAGCACTCTACCAACTGAGCTATATCCCCAGCATATTTTATTTAGACAGGGTCTCACTGAGTTGCTTAGTGCCTTGTTTGTGCTGAGGCTGGCTTTGATTTCAGGATCCTCCTGCCTCAGCCTCCTGAGCTGCTGGGATTACATGCATTGCACCCAGCTCAGCCATAGACTTTTTGAGTCACTATTGACTCTCTTTCAACCCTTCTTCAATCCAGAAGCAAATCCTATTGGCTTTACCTTCAAGATATACCCAGAAGTTGTCTCCTTCTCATGCCCTCTTCAGTGAGGCCTTCCCGAACACTCCATCCAAAATACCCCCACCCCAAGCATTTTCTTCCTCTTCAATGCTTTATTTTTCTTCAAATCCTTTAGTACCATTTAACATATCACACTATGATTTTAAAATTTAATTTAATTTTTGTTTTTCTCTGCCTTAAATTGGAAGGTTCATGAAGTCAGGAATCTTTATCTGTTCTGTTCAGTGCTGTATTTCTAGTACCTCAAACTGCCTGGCACAAAGTAGGTGTTCAATATATATTTGTTAAAAGAATGAATGGATAGATGAATCAATTTTTGTTGTTGTTTTTGGTACTGAGGACTGAACCCAGGGAAACTTAATCACTGAGCTACATTCCCAGTCCTTTTTATTTTTTATTTGAATCAGAGTTTCACTAAGTTGTTTAGGGCCTCACTAAGTTGCTGAGACTGCCTTGAACCTGTGATCCTCCTTCCTCAGCCTCCTGAGCTGCCAGCATTACAGGCATGCACCACCACGTCCATCCTAAATACATTTTTTGGTTTATTCATAGATTGATATTCTTAAAGGCTCTTCATTAGTTACAGGACATTTCAAATATGTATCCATATAAGTACCCAGATTTGAGACAGTTTGAATTTCTTTCCTTTTGTAATAGGTTGGGAATTATATCCAGATTTAGATGAATTATATAATTTCTGATTATAAGAGAAACAAAATTATTCTAGGAAATGTGGAATATGCAAAAAAAGAAAGAAAAGAAAATTAACAAATAACCCAACCACCCAGAAACTGGTGATATTTTGGTGTACTTCTTTCAGACACATTTAATTTCAGTGATATTTTATTTTCAAGTTTCCTCATCCCCACGACAAGGAATGGAACAAACAAACCAAGAAACTCAAAGCTGTCTGTGGTTTCAAGCTTCTAGCAAAATGCTATCCTCACAATTCAGTAACAGCCACAAGCACTTCCATGGAATTTTTGGGCACTACTATTTTCCTTTTCCAAGAAAGCATGCTATAATTCAGATTTTTAAGTTATCCAAATTTCACCTGAAGGATCTGCCTTCTACAGTGACCTCAGATTTTCCAGAAAATGAAATATTTGGAATTTGGGAAATGGATTAATACTATGACAAAAACATAGGTCTAAAGGCCAGCCTGGGCTTCTAGTTCTAGTTCTACAGTTTTCTGTCTGTGAAGCTTCGGCAAGTCATCCTCTCTGAGCTATGGAGAGATGGAGATGTGACTTGCCTCATGAGTTACTGTGAGTCAGACTTGGTGGTGGATACATGTTTTAAAACCTGTAAAGGGCAAAACAGTGTAAATAATGGTTATAATTAAAGTGTGGTAGATCTTAGGGCTGTGATGACATTTATGGGACAGACATGCCACCACTACTAGCAAGCCTAAGGTACAAAGGACGATCAGTCCTGGCAGGATCTCTATTCTTACCCAAGAACACTTTCTCTTGGGGATGCTGCCTTCCCACCAAAATAGGAACTTCTGAGTGAGAGAAACTGTGTCCCCTTGTTCACTGATGTATGACTTTTCACCCTGATTACTCAATGGAAATATTTTTGCTAAATGTCAATGAGAAATTATGCTGCAGTAAACTTATTAGGTAGTGTTGTGAATGCTTTTACACACCTATTAATAAAGATAAAGCAAAATATGGTAGAAAGTGATCTAGTTTGAAAGCCAGGAAAACTGTGTCCTGGTCCAATCTGTGGATCACCACGTGTGACATTGCCAAGTCAGCATCCTCATCTTCTGGGGATGGGAAGATACCTAAGGTTTCCCCCAGCTCCAAAATTTCATGAACTTTGACCTCTGCGATGATAGAAGGGATATC
The DNA here is from genome assembly GCA_020662805.1 of Glaucomys volans. Classification (NCBI taxonomy): domain Eukaryota; kingdom Metazoa; phylum Chordata; class Mammalia; order Rodentia; family Sciuridae; genus Glaucomys; species Glaucomys volans. The sequence goes on along the minus strand of JAJEJO010000710.1, from coordinate 300,968 downwards.
TTGTGAAACTATGTTTTGAGAAGAAATATTAGCTTAATGTACAGTTTCCTTAAAAAAATAAGCTTCAGTTCTCTGCACTGTAGGATAATATTTGGAATTTTTAAATCATTAACAGTCAGTTGTTTACGGTTTAAATGTAACAATACTCTTTGATGTTCCCTAATTATCATGCACGTTTGAAATGAGTTCTGAACTACTTCTCTGCTTAATTAAACCTCATTGAAAATTTGCTGAATTTTAAAGAAACATTTGATTTGAAAAATAAGTCAGACATTCAGTAACCTTCAGTATTTCACAAAGGAGCCATAGAACATTTTAAAACACAGTAAGGAAATGTGAATGAGAGATGTCTTGGACTGAATAGGAGAAAATGTGGAAAGCATCATTTTTCAAACTATTCTTTTTTTCTCACAAATTTCTGCTAATAATATTTATTCTATTTTTAATAGCCATTTACTCCCCAGTTTCAAAGTCTGTACGATACCTGCAAACCCTAAAAAGTAATTACATTGCTCAGGAAATCATGAATAAATCATTTTGTGGTAATGTTAACTGGTTGAACTTACCAGGAAAAAGGTGAAATTAAAATAGAGATGTGTTTTCAAACAAGGATAGGGGTCACTCAATATTTATCTCTTCCTACTAATCAGTTAAATGACTTTCGAGCTGTTCATTTGAGGTTAAATACTCTGGAGGATGTCTTAAAAATGTTAAGCCCGATTCTTACCCATGGTTAGTACATAAATTGGTGGGAACACACATTTCCCTTCTTGGAATTTTTCCTACAGATACAATTACATATGTGTGCAAAAATGGATGCTTATTTAAACATTGTCTATACGAAGAAAAGACTGAAAATAACTTCTATACATGTAAATGGGGGGAGTAGACAGGTTAAATTAACGTACAGTCATACAAGATTCAATATAGATGCTAAAAAGATGTACTATGGGAAATAGTCTCTAAAATATTTTACCAAGTGAAAGAAGAAGGATGCACTATACCATGTTTTGATTTGTAAACAAATGGCATATGCCTATGTGTACTTTTTCCTGTAAAAATACACAGAAAATTGGTATTAAGGATTGCTTTATTTACAATGTCTTACCTTATGTATTTTTAAAATAGACTTTAATTTTTAGAGTGGTTTTAGGTTCATGGCAAAATTGAAAGGCAGGTACAAAGATTTCTGCCTCTGCACCCTCTACCTACTGCATATGCTCGGCCTCTTTCATTTTGCCTGTGTCCTGAGACTTTCTGTGAGGCTGAATTAAAAGGTGATGGGCTTCTTCATCTGGAAGAAGAAATTTCTAGGCAGCATAAAATTCAGGCAGTGGCATGGATATTGCTGGCAGCTTTCAGCCACATTTATTGTGAGCCTCAGGAACAGAACAAAGCAGAAAGATCTGAAATTTTTGCAGTTTGGCCTGAAAACTGTGAGTAAAACTGGGACTAAGGAAGTTGCAGTTGTTAAAGACATTATGGCCTCTAAAAAAACCCTAAAGCCTGAAGAAAAGAGAGTCTATTCACCAACTGGTGCTGGGAAAAATGGAAAGCCACATGTAACAAAATGAAATTAAACCTTTTCTCTCACCCTACACGAACCTCAGTTCAAAGTGGATCAAAAACTTAGGCACTAGCCGGGCGCGGTGGCGCACGCCTGTAATCCCAGCACTTGGGAGGCTGAGGCAGGAGGATCGCGAATTCAAAGCCAACCTCAGCAACTTAGCGAGGCCCTAAGCAACTCAGTGAGACCCTGTCTCTAAATAAAATACAAAATAGGGCTGGGGATGTGGCTCAGTGGCCGAGTGCCCCTGGCTGCTTCAATCCCCAGTACCAAACAAAACAAAACAAAACAAAACAAAACAAAAAAACAAACAAAAAAAACCTTAGGCACTAGAACAGAGACCTGCAACTACTAGAAGAAAAAGTAGGCCCAAATCTTCACCATGTCAACCTTGGATCTGACTTCCTTAACCAGATCCCTAAAGCACAAGAAGTTAAATCAAGAATCAATAAATGGGATGGATTCAAAGTAAAAACCTTCTTCTCAGCAAAACAATCAATAATGTGAAGAGAGAGCCTACAGACTGGGAGAAAATCTTTACCACATGCACCTCAGATGAAGCCTTAATCTCTAGGATACATAAAAAAAACTCAAAAAACAACACCAAAAAAAAAAAAATCAATAACCCCAAAACAAAAATCCCAAATAACCCAATCAATAAATGAGCTAAGGAACTGAACAAACATTTTACAGAAGAAGATATACAATCAATCAACAAATAGATGAAAAAATGTTCAATATCTCTAGCAATTAGAGAAATACAAATCAAAACTACTCTAAGATTTCATCTCATTCCAGTGAGAATGGCAATTATCAAGAATATAAGCAACGATTAATGTTGGTGAGGATGTGGGGACATTGCTGGTGGGAATGCAAAGTGGTGCAACCATTATGGAAAGCAGTATGAAGATTCCTCAGAAAACTTGGAATGCAGCTGTCATTAGACCCAGCTATCCTACTCCTTGGTTAATACCCAAGGACTTAAAATCAGCATACTATAGTGATGCAGCCACATCAATGTTTATAGTAGCTCAACTCACAATAGCTGAACTTTGGAACCAACCTAGGTATCCTTCAAGAGATGAATGGATAAGGAATATATATAGATAACATTTATATGAATCACATTTATATGATGGAATATTACTCAGCTTTAAAGAAGAATGAAATTATGGCATTTGCTGATAAATGGATGGAGTTGGAGAATATCATGCTAAGCAAAATAAGCCAATTCCCCAAAACCAAAGACTGAATGTTTTCTCTGATATGAGGATGCTAATTCACAAGTGGGGGCGGGCACTAGGGAAGAATAGAGTTACTTTACATTAGGTAGAGAGGAGTAAAGGGAGGGGAAGGGGATGGGAGGTAGGAAGGATAGTAGAGTGAAACAGACATTATTACCTCATGTACATATATGACTGCATGACCAATGTTATCCTACAACATGGACAATCAGAAAAATGAGAAATTATACTCCATTTATGTATGATTTATCAAACTGCATAAATGTATTCTACTGTCATGTATAACCAATTAGAACAAATAAAAATAAATTCTTTGGATTGTGTAGAGGGAAATGAGGGGAGGGGAGGGGGCAGAGGAAGGAAAGATGGTGGAATGAGACAGACGTCATTACCCTATGTACATGTATGATTACACGAATGCTGAGAATCTACATCGTGCACAACCATCGAAACAAAAAGTTGTATCCCATTTGTGTACAATGAATCAAAATGCAGTCTGTAAGAATAAAAATAAATAAAATTTTTTAAAAATAAATTAAAAAAAGAAACCGTAAAGACGTTGAACAAATACAACTGGAAAGATGGCTTGAGAGCATTTCAAAAATTGGCAAGACACACTCATCTCAGGCTCAAGGGAGTAAAAATTCTTTTGAGAAAGGACCAATGGGCACTCTGCTTGTACAGGGCAGGCTAGAAAGTTTTCACCATGCTCAGTCACCTAGACACTCAGGCTGCTGCAGCCATGGTCCCTGGAAGCTTGGCTCCTGCTCAAGATGGCAGCAGATCTTGGCGTCAACTGTGTGCTGTTGATTCTGCAGGATTGAAGAATGCTGAAGTTAGGGCATCATGGAGGCTTCACTGAGATTTCAAAGGAAGGCCTGTGAGGTCAGGTGAAATGCAGCAGGGTTAGAGTCCCTGTGGGCAGCCCTGAAAGGGCGATGCAAGGAGGTTCAAGGAGGAAACTGAAGGTGCAATGGAGACCACTGAGATTAAGAAAGGCCAGTAACATGGAATGTGTGCAGAGGAAAGCTGCAGTAGTTGAGCAGAAATAAGCCAACAGAGAGGCTATGTGGGCTGCAGCCAGGAAGCCATAGGGGCAGAGCTGCAGAATCCCTTTCGAGAGAACCTCAGGATGACATTTGCCCCAGAGACTGGATGTAGAGTGACATACAGGACTTGTGTGCCCACCTGGATTTTGGTCTTGCTTTGGTTCCATTCCTTCCTCCTATGTCTCTACTTCTTCCTTTTGGACTGGAAATGTTTACTCTGTATCTTTATATATTGGATATGTGTAATCTGCTTTTGATTTTTACAGGGGCTCATGCTGAGAGTTTGCCTTGAGTTTCAAGGAGACTTTGGACTTGGACTTTTGGACAGTCTTGGAACTGTTCAGACTATGGGGACTCTGGTAAATTCACTGAATATATTTTGCATTGTGAGACGGGCATAAACTCTTGGGGACCAGGGTTGAATGTTATGGTTTAGATATTAGGTGTCCCCCTAAAACTCATGTGTGAGATAATACATGAAAGTTTAGAGGTGAAATGATTGGGCTATGAGAAACTTAACCTAATCAGTGCATTAATCTCCCCTGATAGGGATCAACTGGATGGTAACTGAAGGGAGGTAGGGTGTGGCTGGTGGAGGTGGGTCCCTGGGGGCATTCCTTTGGGATTTATATTCCATCCTGGTAAAGAGTGTGTTTTTGTTTTTGTTTTTCTCTCTGATTCCTGATCATGTCCAGAGCTACTTTCCTTCACACTGTCTTCTGCCATGATGTTCTGCCTCACCTTGAGCCCTGAGGAATGGAGTCAGCCAAGTATGGACTAAGACCTTTGAAACCATGAGGTCCAAAATAAACTTTTCTTCCTTAAAAAAAAAAAAATGTGAATGGTGGAGAAACTTGAGCTCCTAATGACATCATTGAGCTGCTGAAACAATTTATCTTGGATCCTGCTCTTCCTCTTGCTTTGATAGTAGTATGGGCTAAGTTATTCCTATCCTGCTGAATACCATACAATTACCAAATCTCAGTAGCTTAAACTGAACCTTGCTCATACTACATTTCCATCATGGGTCATCAGGGCCTTATCCCAACGTCTTTACTGAGGAATGCAGGCTGATGAGGCCTCTTTCATTTGGTATGCTCCCTTCTGGGTGCTATGGCCAGCACATGGAAACATGTGAATAAGCATTTAAAGACATTCCTGGAAGTGATGCATGCTACCTTTGCTCATATTTCATTATTCAAGGCAGTTAACATAGCCATTTCTAACTTAGAGGGATTTGAGTGGAGTGTTTCTACTGTGTGCCTGGGAGGGAGAAGCAGTCAGTGGCAGGTAGGTCAAATGAACTGAAAATGAGTAAGGGTATGAAAAATTTAAACAATAATTAATAGGGTAGAGCTGATATATATACATATACACACACGTTTGCACGTATATATGTATCCAAAACCTTTAGTCTGAAAATAGAACACTCATCTTTTCAGTAGCTTCTGAATATTCACCAGAAATCATCTACATATCAAGTCAGTTAAAACAAAAGCTCAATAAACTCCACAATACAGAAATAACCAACATGATTTGATATAATGACATAAAATCATAAATTATAAAGCAATTCATGAGAAAAATTTCTTCTGTCCAGAATTTTAAAAGTTCTCTTTATAAACAACTTCCAGAGCAACAAACAAATTAAAATAATTTCTATAAAAGAACAATGATGAAAATACTAAATAACCAGATATAAGGGATAGAACAAAAGCAGCCAGTAGAAGAAAATTCAATAGCTTTAAATATTATTAGGAAATCCAAAGATTGAAAAACTAATAAAGTTTTAGCATCTGGCTGAAAAAGAAAAAAATGAAGTAAAGCAAATGGAAGAACTTAATAACAAAAAAATTAGTGATTTACAGTACAGGAAATACAGTTCTAATATTAAACTTTATTTAAAACAACAATAAAATAAATAAGATACAGGTAAGTCAATTTTAAAAAGCACTGCCAGTTACATTGATGTATGCTTGTGATCCCAATGACTCAGGAGGCTGAGGTAGGAGGATTCTGCAAGTGTGAGGCCAGTCTCAACAACTTAGCCAGACCCTAAGCAATTTAGGAAGACACCATCTTAAAATAAAAAAGAAAAAGGGTTAGGGATGTGACTCAGTGGTTATCTGTCCCTGAGTTCAATCCCTGGTACAAAAAAAGAAAAAGACACAAAAGAAATGGCAGTAAGGAAATAAAGGCATAAATAGAAAATTAAAAGAATCATAAGAACACTTTACTCACTTCACTAAGCTCTGTGAAATATATTTGAAAATCTCAAAGAGAAGAATAACTGACTTTTATGTTAAAAAAATTCACCCAAACTGACATCAGTTTGACTGAGACAAATCTAAACAAAATGATCTCCTAGAAGAAATAAAAATAATAAAGGAAAATTTCAGGTCTATTTGTTTTTACAGAGTTATAATAAACCTTTAAAGGGAAGACAATACTAGTGCTATTTAGACAGCCCACAAGATTTTTTTTAAAAAGTACTATTCCAAGTTATTTTTATGATGTGAATATGACATTGATTCCAAACTCTGACAAATTGTAAATTAAGGGTGGTAGAGGCTATAGACCAATTGAATTTGTAAATATTTAAGCCAAACCCTAAATAATCTCCAGAAATAAATTTAAAAGTTAAAACATCATTAACTTTGGTAGTTTATTTCATGAATCAACCACACTTCTATATTAAAAAATTTTAAATTGAAGGAACTGATTAGAAAATAGAATAATTTTCTATTATTAGAAGTTAGATGATGTTAGAAAAATAACATCATCATCTCCATAAAGGCTGAACAGGCACCTGCCAAAATTCAGCAATATTTTTTGACAAAAACAATGAAATAGGAATATATGAGGACTTCCTTAATATGAGGTAAATGTGTGTTTCAGTCTGGAAGTGGTACTATGCCTAAAGAGAAACACCTGTGGTATTCCACTGAAGACAGGAAGAGCAGTCTTGGAAAAGTCAGGTCTCTCTCTATTCTACTGTAACATGGTAAATGCAGGTGATCCTGCGATCAGATCAGAAGGTTGAAAATTTGGAAAGGAAGAGTTAAGAGATCCATCAGCATAGGGACTGAGAACTCTTGAAATACCTGTACAAGTGAACATTAGAAAGCATAAAAATGGGTGGTTTATTGCTACCCATATGTATATGGCAGAATCTCAAAAACATGATGGCAAAACAGCAAAATAAATAACCTTTGGAAGAACATATATGGCAGGATTCAATTTATACAATTCTCCAAACACTAAAACTATAGTGTTAGGCAGTAAAATCATGTAGTTCACCAGGTGCAGTGATGTATTCCTGAAATCTCAGCAGCTCAGGAGGCTGAGGCAGGAGGATCAAGAGGTCAAAAGCAGCTTTAGCAACGGCATGGTGCTAAGCAACTCAGTGAGACCCTGTCTCTAAATAAAATACAAAAAAAGGTCGGGGTGGTGGTGGCTGGTGATGTGACTCAGTAGTTGAGCACCCCTGAGTTCCATCCCCAGTCAAACAAACAAACAAAATCCATATAGTTTTATAAAGCAATAATTGGCAAAAGAAAAAAAAAATGATCAGAGTGGGTGGTATAAAGGGAGTGATTTAAATAGGGCACACAGTGAGCCTCCAGGGTACTGATAATGGTCTATTTCCTAAGCCAGATGGTAGACACACACCCCTCCATTTTATTGTTACTCTTTAAGCTGTATATTCATCATAGATTCTGTACATGTGATATTTTCACAACTAATGCAAATTAGTTTTTATTTTTACTTTTTGTGGTGCTGAGGATATAACTCAGGGCCTTGTGCATGCTATGCAAGTGCTCAGCTACATCCCCAACCCCAATTTTTGATATTTTTGCTTATAATTAAAAAAAGAACTTATATTGAATATGGGTGTGTCTGATGTTTCAGTATCTTGACATTTAAAATGTCAAAACAATGAGGAAATCAATATACATATACTCTGGATTCAGAAGAGACTTAAGCTGGCACCAACTCGAAGAATTTAACCACACAGATAATTGTCATGGCCATCTCAGATTTTGAAGAACTGAGTCATCAGTTGAGCAAGAGGGGATCAAAAGAAGCAGCAGCTAGACAACCCTGAAGATAAAAGAGGTGAAGATAAAAATATTTTTGCTAAAGAATAAAATAAATCAGTGACTCTACGAAGAATTACAGATTTAGCTGGGCACAGGGGTGCATACCTGTAATCCATCAACTTGGGAGGCTGAGACAGGAGGATTGTAAGTTCAAGACCAGCCTCAGCAATTTAGGGAGACCTTAAGCAACTTACACGGAAGCCTCAGCAATTTAGGGAGACCTTAAGCAACTTACACGGAATGTGTCACAAAATGAAAAATAAAAAGGGGTGGGGATGTGGCTCAGGGGTTAAGTGCCCCTGGGTTCAATCCCTGGTACCAAAAGAAAAAAAATTCCAGATTCATCTTTAGTTAGTTTATTTATTTCATGTTTCTGGGGATTGGACCCAGAAGTTCAGGCATGCTAGGAAAGTAGTCTACTATTAAAGTACATGTTCAGCCCATTCCCTCTTTAAACAAATATTATTTTGAGGTAAGTTCTCACAAGTTTCCCAGTCTGCCTTTGAACTTGTAATCTTCCTGCCTCAACCTCCTAAGTAGGTGGGATTACAGTAGTGTGCCACTACCACTACTCTAGCATAGATTCACCAAGTTTTGATATTTGGTGGCGTTTGCTATTGCCTACCTGTCTATATGTACAGACATATAATTTGTCTATGCAGGACACAGATGGGTATATATGGATATATACATTTGAAAGCAACTTACAGACATCATGAAACATTATCTCTAAGTACCTCATCATGAATTTTCTAAGAATGAAGATAATTAGGTATAAAAACATACCAAAAATAACTTATTGTTGAGTCAATAATATCTAATATAGAATTCTTATTCAAATTTCTCTGTTTCCAAGATGTCCTTTTTTGCAGTTATTTTTGACCTGGGGTTGAATCAAGGGTTGTGTATGACATATGATTGTCATGTTGTCTCCTGGAGTTTTGTAATCTAGAAAGTCTCTTCTTGTTTGTCTTTCATGGTATTGGTATTTTTGAAGGGTCAAAGCCAATTTGTTTTAGAGAAAATTCCACAATTTGAATGTTTTTTTTTTCTTGTGGTTATGAACAGATGAAAGATTTTGGTGAAAACACAATGCAAGCTGTCATCTACTTCCAGTAGCATCAGTCAAGAGTCACATCATGACAATCAGTTCCATTATTGAGGATGCCATACTTGATTACATGGCTAAAGTGGTCGCTACCAGATTTTTCTGTGGGAAAAGGAGGAAAGTTCGTTTTATGAACTTGATTTTATTTATCTTAATAACATATAATAAAAAACTTGAAGTTAATGTAATTGTCAGAAAACAGGTTTATAATCTATTCCTTAACTTTCTGGACAGCACTAATCTACATAGAATACACCCTTCTCTGTTCTTTCCAAGCCATAGCAAGGTGCACTCCAGAGAACTTTTCTTGGGGGAAAAAAATGTCTCAGTTAAATTTTTGTTCTGTTTCTTTTGTTTCCACTGAATATATGCCTAATAATGTGAGCACTTATAGTTTCTTTTCTTAAATATTTGCAAGAAGATTAAATTATTTTAGGTTTCAAAGTGAAAAGGAGAAAAAAAGTGTTTTACTTATGTAGTTCCAGAAAATAAGTACATGTGTCTATATGTATATATATCTATATCTATATATATATGTATATGTACACACACATATATATACATATTCAGTTGGTTCATATTTTCAGCCTTTGGAGGAAATAGCTTCTCTCCTTGAATTCTCAATATTCAAAACCAAAATTCTTTCCTTTACTTTGTATATGTTTCAAGTAATTTTTGTTATGACTAGAAAGGAAGACTAGCTTTGTGTATATTGTTGTAGTTGGTACTGTGAAATGACTCCCTTATTCTACATGGAGACTTGGAAAATGTCCCTGTTCTTGCATTACTTTGATGTTTGAGGACCATTCTTTGGCTACTTTATTAAGGACATCATTTCAGATATAAGTTTATTTTGATTTCCATTTCTGCTCCCTTTTTCCTTAGCTGTTTTTGTTACTCATCTTTCTTTGCTCTCCTTCCTCGAGTGCTGTCTGTATCTGTGTGAGCCAGTGTGTGCACATGATAGGAAAGGAAAATGACCACTTTCCAATTCAATTGCTTGCCAAGAATCTTTTAAGTGAATTACATATTCATATGTTTGACAGTCTTAGTTTACAACTATTTTGTTAATATTGGGTGTCTTAGGATGTAAGGCTGATTCCTAATTATCCTCAATGATACAAATGAATTATTAATGTTCAAGATTGACATAGAGACTCTAACAACCTTGCCCCATGCTTCCGTGCCATGCAAATGCCTTGGCATAGCTGAGTGCCTTGAAGGCAGATAATCAACACTCCATCTTCTATGTAAGGGACCTTTTCTTCCCATCTCTTCTGAGGTCTCTTTTCCTTATTCTCTACCACACTGTAGTCTGTACCATTCCATTCTGTGGTATTTTGAGTATTTTGCAAGTTTGTAGTCTAGCACTTGGAATCGTGAGCCAAATTGCTTTTTATTGAAGAATACTAGAAGAGTTGTTTTTTTTTTTAAGTGTATTATTTGGCTCACAAAACTATATTTCATGCCCCATCACAATTCTCTTCATGGCAATGAAGAAAGGAAATGTAGCAGGAAATAATTGGGGTCCGAACTGCTGTGGGACAGCCATGGGAGGCCTGAGAAGCAGTTCTCTGGGATTTAGCACCAATGTCAAGTGTGTTGGCGTGGGGAACCCTGTGAATCTGGCGCCTTGCTCATCCGGGAGCCTCAGGGCCCTACACTGCATGGGGCCTATCAATAGGTGAAGGCAGTATGCATAGCCCAGCTCCTGACTGTCTTTCCCAGAACCTCTCCCTCAGATCCCAAGGGGTGTTTTTGTTCCCACCTCCTCAGTCCTTGCTGTGGTCTTGAGCTGCATTTAACTCCAGAGTGTTTGCTCAGCTGCTGTGGGTCTCCTTGCTTAAGAAACCTCACCTAATGGACAAACCACGTAGAGGTTTTAACCAATCCAACATCTTGGTTTTCCAAGGCAGTAAATAGACTTGTATTCTATGAATGTGAAGAGTGTTAACTTTTTTACTTTCTTTGTTGGTAAATATGCTCACTTATAACTATTTTTTTAACTTTTTATTTATCCTCATAGACAAATGCTGATCATTCTTCAAGTCATATTTTTAAAAAGAACCATGAACCTTTAGAAGTATTTTATTCTTAGCAGTCTCTTAAATTTTTTTAAAAACTGTCTTTCACAATGCAGTATGAAAATAAAAAGTCGCCACTGTCTCCTGGCTTATGCCAACACATTGCTGTCTTTTTATGTTTCCTTTTTGGTCAAAGTCACAACTTGTGAGAAAAAAAAAAAAAGCTTTTATTTTTGTTCAGAACAAAAATCCAGTGTCAACAGAAATGGAACACAAAAGAACGCATTTCTTTGTTTTTGTTTTGAAGTTTAGTTTCCCCTGCAGAAAGGATAGTCTGACACTGGCATATCAACATGATTGCAAATAAGACATTAAAAACAGAGACCTTTATTATCAGCCCTTGGCATTTTTATTGAACAGAAGAATCACATATGCAAGGAGCAAGTCTTCAGATTCATTCACGTCCTCAACAGAGCTTCAAGATGAGAATTGTGTTATATAAACAGTTTGCTCATTACGTGTAACAGTGTGAAAATAGTTACCATGCCATGATTTAAAGGGGAAAAAAGATAAATTCATAGGGTAAAAGATAAGATGATTTATGGGTCATGTTTTAAACTGCAAGATGATAGTGTCACCAGCTTCTGGTCTATTTTTAAGTTCAAAAACAGAATTTAGGTTGTTATTAGGGGACCGATATGAAGATAACTGAAATGCTGATAGCCTGGGCTTCTGAAAGATCATCATGCAAGAGATTTACCCACGGACAATGCTGAGATCAGGCTGGTACGTGATCAAGAAGTCAATTCATTCGTTCGTTAAGTCACTAAGCTCAGTGGAGAGGTGCTTTGAAGCTCAGTTTAGATTTGCCCTAACTAACACATATGTGTATGTGTGTCTACCCTATGCAGGATGTGAAGTGACTAAATGATTACATTACAAACTCATCTTGTGACAGGCACATTTAATATTACTTAGTAGGAAGTATAGTGGTGTCCAGGTTTTTATATACTGGAAGAACCAAATAAGAAGTAATTTTTCCACACAAAAATATGGGAATTTAGATTTTCCTTTCTCATAGAGAGGATGATAATCCTGATGATGCTGAAAACATATTTACATATCAAAACTTGCAACAGAACTGTGTGACCAGAAATAAGTGAGTTGAAGAATCATTCTAGATGTTACGAGACCCTGAGAATGGAGAAAATAAAAAGTTACCTTAATGCACTGTACAGTATCAAGTAAAATTGATAGTTGAATAAGAATTATATAGTATTCTTTGTAGAATGTGAGTTTGGTCATTCTTCAAAAACCCTTTTGTTCTTTTCATAAAGCCTATATCATTTCTTCTTCCTCCTCCTCCCCTCCTCCTCCTCTTCCTCCTCCTCATCCTCCTCCACCTTCTTCTTCTTCATCACCATCTCACACACATGACCTTTTGGCTCCTAAATTACTTTATTAAGAATTTGAGGGCTGGGGATATAGCTCAGTTGGTAGAGTGCTTGCCTCACAAGCACAAGGCCCTGGGTTCAATCCCCAATACAACAATAAATAAATAAATAAATAAATAAATAAAATAAAATAAAAATTGACATTGTGAATGAGAAAAACCAGCAGCTTCTCTCATGGATTTCCCTTTTAACCTAATTTATTTGATATAAAGAGTCTTACAGAAAACACCAGAACGATTGCTGTTGTAGATACAGAAAGGACTAGATTACCAGTGGCACTCACCTCCTGTTTTTTTTCTTTTCAATTTTTAGATGAAGAGCCCAAAGGACAATTGTCCAAGTCTCCTAGTGCACCAGAAGGGAGCAGAGAGAAAAGCCTCAGCATGTGTTACTGGGGTTGGATTTATGCACAAATAGATGCTACTAATCATATTGTACAGTATCAAGTAAAATTGAAAGCTGAATAAGATTTATATAGTAATCTTTGTAGAACCGCATATTGTGGCACAATATGCAGTGACCTGGAAAGGGATGACATTCCTCTGCCATTTTGCCAGGACGACTGAAGTAGCTGCTGCTAATAAAAGGTGCATGCACCACCCAGGGAGGACACCATGTCACACAGCAAGAGGCTGGAAAGATGCCCACGCACATAGAGTTGTTCAGGTTAGCTTGGAAAGGCAGAGAGGGGAGATAAGAGAGGAAAGATAGGTTTCCATGGTAGGCAGGCAAGCTTGGAAATGCTCAGTGTCTTGAGGAGAACAAGGATAGGAGAATCTTTAAAACTAATTATGTAAAATGTACTACACTAGATGGGGTGAGGGTGACAGGCCCCTGGAAGTTGGGTTCCCTACAAAAAGAATAGCATTAATAAAAGGACGATGAATGGCAGCAAATATAAGCATGTCAATTGTGTCCTTTGCTTAGAGACAGGCTTTTATATAACCCAAATCTGTTAGAATTGGTTTAAATGTGTTTCTGTACTTTTTTTTGAGATAGAGCATGAAGGGATGGTGTGAGTTTAACCATGGTTTATGGCACTAGCAAATCTAATTTATTCATTTATCTAGGCCTTAGGAGTTTATGAATGTTTTCATATATGGTTTCTCAAAAAATCCTTTCTTTTGCCTTTGAAGTAATCGTTTTAATTATAATTATTCATATTGCATTAATTCATTTATTAAAACCACTAGTAGTTTTTGAAAACTTATCAAGTTCCAGGCTGAAAATATGAACACTATGAACAAAAGAAATAAAAATCTGTGTCCTTGGGGACTATAAAGAAGTATGGGGACCCTACTGTTTATAACTTTGGGGGTATGCTATTACCTGGAACTTCAAAAATGTCAAGTTATTTGAAAAAAGAGGTTGGTAGGCATGATTTCCTTTTAGAGGACCATCTGAAGCCAAGTTGGGAACATATTTAAGTACGTATCTGGAAAGCTTCATATTTAGAGGAAGTGGATGTGGGAAAGACCAGCAAGGCAGAAGTCTTGAATTCAATTCTGTCCAAACTAAGATTATTACCCTTGAAACAGATTGATGCAACATGGCTTAATTCACATGCCCATGCTAATAATCTCTGGTAGCTTCCTATTTCTGTTTTGGTATCATTATCAAACTTATGTTGCCATTCAGGAGCTAGTGTTACACCATAGTATCATTTGTAAAGCCAGACTGAAGGTTTCCAGACACATAAGCCCTAGGAATGTGAAAAGCCAACCCCAGTATCCTGGAACTATATAAACCCACAACTGAGCTCAGATTTGCAAAATCCAGCAAGCAGAGAAGGCAACCCAGATGGGGAGCAGGCCAAACACATTTCCCAGACCTGCAAAGTAAGCAGGGATCATCCACCAGCAGAGAGAGTCTTCAGTTAAAAGGGACAAGGCACAGGCCAGCAGAAACTTCTCAGCACAGCAAGAATTCAAACAAAAGAACTGCATCTTTACCTACACAGCTTAAGTTCCAGCATGACCCATTTCCTGAGGAAAATGTGGTTCCTAGTGTAGCCCACTTGAATAGTAGAGTTTGGCAACAGCAAGCAATTTTCACCAAGACTCATTTCCTTCTGTTTGCTGAAATTGGACTTAACTGCAGTACCTGAGAGAGTGGAGAGGGCCCACATGACAGGTAGGGACCCGTAAGTGACTCAAGGCCATACCTAAACATTTTATCACAGATATTAGAATAGTATTTCATTTTACCTCTTCCTTCATTCTCTTAATGGGTTCCAGAGTTCTTGGTATAGCCAGGTGTAGAGGTGCACACCTGTAATTCTAGCTACACAAGAAGCTAAGGCAGGAGGATCCCAAGTTTGAGACCAGCCTAAGAAACTTAGTAAAACTGTCTCAAAACAAAAACAAAAAGGGCTGGGAATGTAGCTCCGTGATAGAGTATCTAGCATGTGGAAGTGCCTGGGTTCAATCTCTCGTAGAGGAAAAAGAATGGCAATTATCTAGCATGTGGAAGTGCCTGGGTTCAATCTCTCGTAGAGGAAAAAGAATGGCAATTATCAAGAATACAAGCAATAGTAAGTATTGGTGAGGATGTAAGGGAAAAGGTACACTCATACATTGTTGTGTGACTGCAAATACTCTGGAAAGCAGTGTGGAGATTCCTCAGAAAACTTGGAATGGAACCACCATTTGACCCAGTTATCCCACTCCTCAGTTTATACCCAAAGGACTTAAAATCAGTATACTATGGTGACACAGCCACATCAATGTTTTTAGTAGCTCAACTCACAGTAGCTAAACTATGGAACCAACCTAGGTGTTCTTCAACAGATGAAGGGATAAAGAAAATGTGGTGAGTGTGTGTATGTACATACATATATATATATGTATATATATATATATGTATGTATGTATATACATATATAGCATATATATATGGTGGAATATTACTCAGCTTTAAAAAAGAATGAATTCCCAGCACTTGGGAGGCTGAGGGAGGAAGATCGCAAATTCAAAGCCAGCCTCAGCAACTTAGCGAGGCCCTAAGCAACTCAGTGAGACCCCGTCTCTAAATAAAATAGGGCTGAGGATGTGGCTCAGTGGTTCACTGCCCCAGGGAGAAATCCCCAGTACCAAAAAAAAAAAAAAAAAAAGAATGAATTGATGGCATTTGCTGGTAAATGGATGGAGTTGGAGAACATCATGCTAAGCAAAATAAGTCAATCCAAAAAAAAAACAAAGGCCAAATGTTTTCTCTGATAATGCAGATGCTAATTCACAATAAGGGGTGGGGTGCTAGGGAAGAGTAGAGTTACTTAGATTAGGTAGAGGAGAGTGAAGGGAGGGGAAGGGATATGGGGGTAGTAAGGATAGTAGAATGAATCTGTCATTATTACCCTATGTACATGTATGACTACATGACCAGTGTGATCCTACAACATGTACAATCAGAAAAATGAGAACTTATATTCCATTTGTGTATGATTTATCAAAATGCATAAATGCATTCTACTGTCAAGTATAACTAACATAAAAAACTTAAAATAAAAAAAAGTTCTAGGTATGTACATGAGATGTATGTGGCTGGGCTCTTTGCAGTCTGGTGAAGCATATGGAACCCTTTTCAGAAGAATCTTCATAGTTGGGCGCAGTGCATACCTGTTATTCCTGAGGCTCAAGAGGCTGAGGCAGGAGAATCACAAGTTCAAGACCAGCCTCAGCAACTTAGCTAGACCCTACCTCAAAATAAAATATGAAAAGTGATGGAGATGTGGTTCCAAGGTAAAGCACCCTTGGGTTCAACCCCCAGTACTGAACAAAGAAAAACAAAAGAAAAGAAAGGAAAGAAAAAGAAAAGAAAAAGAAAAAAAAGAATCTTTCTAAATTCATTAAATAAAAATAAAACAGTGTTAGAGCTGGTCATAATGGCCAATGCCTGTAATCCCAGCTACTCGGGGAGCTGAGGCAGAAGGATAAAAAGACCAAGGCTAATCTCAACAATTTAGTGAAAACTTGTCTCAAATGGAAAAAATTGCAAGGGCTTGGGGATGTAGCTCCATGATAGAGACCCCTGAGTTCAATCTCCAAGAACAATGAATGAAAGAAAGAAAGAAAGAAAGAAAGAAAGAAAGAACGAAAGAGAAAAGGAAAGAAAAGAAAAGAAAACAAGCAATACAAAGGTAACCAAATATGATGAAATAGTTATTAAAATATTAAAATAAAAGCAAATCTATGATATGTTATTATGTGTGTGTATTAATACATTAGATAAGAAGATCAAGGATGAATCTACAAACTGCATCATTTCAAAGTAGCGATGAGCATAGAAATTATTTTGTGAAGCTGCAGCATAGCAATGTGATATACAAATATCTGGGATCTCTATGGGTGTTAGTTATAGGTTCTCCAGTCTGTTGCTGATGTTCATAAATAGGAAGATGCTGGTCAGGCTTTGTGGTGCATGCCTATAATTCCAGTTATTGGAGACGCCGAGGCAAGAGGATGGCAAGTTTGAGGACAGCCTCAGCAACTTAGTGAGACCTTGTCTTAAAATAAAAAATTTGAAGGGCTGGTACTGTAGCTTGATGGTAGAGCACCCCTGATTCACCCCCCAGTACCACATAAGAAAAATGAAAAAGAAAATAAAAAGAAAAATGTTAAATTTCCATTAGAGGTTAGCAAAAGTATTGTGTTAGTTAACTATTTCACTTTTCATTACTGTGACAAAATACCTGGGATGAACAACTTATAAGGAGGAAAGGTTTACTTTGGTTCATAGTTTTAGAGTACTGTTGTTTGGCCCCACTGTCTTCAGGCCTGTCTCATCACAGTACACTATGGTGATGGGACTGTGTGCCAGAGAAGCTTTCTCCTCATGGCAGTCAGGAGGCAAAGAGAAAGGAAGAGGAAGGGACCAGAGTCCTAATATCCCATGGGCACACCATTAGTGACCTTACTCCTCCCACTAGGCCCTGCCTCCTAAAGCTTCTATCAGTTCAAATAGCACCAGGGCCTAGGGTCCAAGACTTCTACACATGGACCTTTGCAGGACTTTCAGGTTTCAAACTACAGCAAGAGTAGAATTTATTTTCTACTTGAAGATGAGGATTTTAAAAAGATAAATGAAAAAAAGATATATGAATTATGTTACATAGGTATAAAAAAAAATATTCCCCCCATGCTGGTCCACATATCCAGAATTTTATCTTGGGCCCCAGGCTAAGGACTGCTGGTGAATTGACCAAGTGTTCTCTTCATCTTACAGCAGAGGTTACAAACCCATCTATGATGGGCCAAATCTGGCCCACAAATATGTTTGCTTGGAGTTGCCGGGGTCACATTTTGATACTTTATGTATAAATGCATTAATTTGCAGCTTCTCTTGAAAACCTACAATATCTAACAACACTGGGCTAAATACTACATGGCAAAAATTGGCTGGAAATGAATAGCAGCCGCTCTGATTGCCCCTGACATGGGCCTTCATGCAAATGAGCCCAGCTGGCTCACCTCCTTCACAGGTATCACCTATGGGGCCATTGCAGGCACTGAGCCTGGTGACCCACTGCCTAGACTGAAGTCTACAGCGATGGAAACCATCTCATTTATTTCTGTGTCTGAGTATCCAGTGCAATGCTAGGCAGCGAGTGGGTGTTCAAGTGCTGTTTTACAGTAACTGTATTCAAAATTTTTAGTTATAGGTGCTGAGGGTGTGGCTCAGTAGCAGTGTGTGCTTAGCATACAGGAAGCCCTGGGTTCAATTCTCAGCAGCAACAACAAAAAGCTAGTAATACTAATTTATATATTATATATTTAATAAGAATAAGAGACTATTATAAACCCTTCTAACTTGAAAATCATATTATGAAGAAGAAACTGTTATTATTCCATTTAGCAGATGTGGAAAAAGAGGCTCCTACTCTGTCTAGATTTTCATTTCATATAGAACAGAGGGCTTCCAAACAACTTGTTCTCCAAATTCCCGATGGATGCTTTTGTTTGATGAGGATGATTTCCTCTGTTACATAATACCTACTGTTTATTATCTTTGCCTTCTCCTAGGGGTAGTATTTCCCATGCTATGCCACGTGTTGATGGACATAGTTGGCCCTAGAAAATGGGTAGGAAAAACTCGGTTTCTACATCAAGTTGTTTAAGCCCCTGAACCTTAATGTTTTTATTTGCAATTTGAGCATTTGACACTCAATATTTAAGTGAGTATGACACTTAATATATTCCCCACTCTTTTCTTGATCAACTTTAAGTGTCCTTATGTGCGAAAGAGAACCAAGCCAGTCACAGTGGTGCACACCTGTAATTCCAGAGACTCAGGAGGCTGAGGCAGGAGGATTGTGAAGTTCAAGGCCAGTCTCAGTAACTTAGTAAAATCCTTAACAATTTAGCAAGACCCTGTTTCAAAAGAAAAAATAAATAAAAAGGACTGGGGATATAGCTTAATAGCTCAGTGGAGAGCACCCCTGGGTTCAATTCCCAGTGCTGGGAAAAAAAGAGAGAGGGAGGGAGGGAGGGAGAGAGGGAGAGAGAAAGAGAGAGAGAGAGAGAGAGAGAGAGAGAGAGAGAGAGAGAGAGAGGA
>JAJEJO010000710.1:143001-281767 GCA_020662805.1 Glaucomys volans | reverse complement strand
ATAAACAGATGTGCCCTTAGAGCTTCCAGAAGGAACTACTTGCTGACATTTTGATTTTAGCATAGCAGATCTTCTTTCAGACTTCTGACCTCCAGAACTGTAAGAGAATAAAATTGTGTTGTTTTAAGATACTAAATTTTAGGGCTGGGAATGTAGCTCAGTCATAGGGTATGTACTTAGCATGCACAAGACTCTGCATTCAATCTCCAGCATCCCCCATGCCCCCCAATAAAAGACACTGAAATTTGGCAACTTGTTATAGCAGCAATTGAAACAAATACTAGTGTGCAGGCAATCATAGGAAACATCTTGAAGTTATCTATTCAGGTCATTTTCCATCACAAGACTAAAAACTCCCTATGACCAAGCACTATGTCTTTTTTAATTCTAAATTCAGCACTATGTAGATACCATGTAAAAAGGTGTAGTCCTTTCAAACTGCCTTCTCTCTGATCCTCTATTTTCTGCTTCCCTCTTCCACACTTAAAAACACATGTGATTGTGTTGGGTCCACCCAGATAATCCAAGTTAATCTCCCTCCTTGCAAGGTCAGCTGAACTGCAACCTTAGTTCCCTGAACATTTTGGTGTTGTGATAAATGGAGCTCTGAAAATGCAGTTCCCAGCATGAAACATGGTTTCCAGATGTTGTCTGTGCAGTGCTGAGGTGAACAAGCTATTATCTCCCTTGATTGGTACGTGAGCTCTGTAGCTGCATTACTTTTGTAAGGGGAGAGAAGCAACCTATTAATCATATTTATTTTGTTCATAGTCCTATTTTTTGGATATTTTAAAAATATGTTAAATTGGGCTTTCCCAAATTTATGCTTGTACCATTGATTATTTGAGCCCAAGAGCACAAAATACATTTATCCCTTTTCAATATTATTGTATTCATATTTTTACTTTCTTCCAGTGTAATGAACTAATTTACAATTGTGATTCCATCATATAAGGCATCAACAGTTTCCTCTTGATTAGATTCAACATTTATTGAGCAATTACTAAGCACCTAGCATTGCAATAGATGAATTGGGTCATCTGCAAAATTAATATCATGTGTCACTACAAATGATTTGATGAAGAGGACAGGGTTAAAATTAGAGCCCTTCCTACAAAATGTGGGGAATTCATTATTAACACCTTCTGGGTGTTGTCAGACTTGAATTATTCTAACCACACAACCTTATCCAGTCCCCATTTCCTCACCTTGTTTCTTGTCATGAAACATTGCCAAATAACGTTTTTGAAACCCAGATGCGCCATATTGCTATTATGTTATATATGGTGTCATATGTTTTAACAAGGAAATGAGTTTGGATTTGGTACTTGTGTGCCTCATGGCACCTAGTCCTGAGTGACATATATTAGGTCAGATGCAGACTTTCACCCTCTCTCTCCACTCCTTCCTTTGACTTTTGAACAAATGGAATAATAACAAATGAGTCTGAAAATATTAGAAAATAATACCAAACTGGACTGGAAAGGGATTCCTTTTACACATAGGTTCCTTTTTAGAGAAGAGAGAGTTTGGGGCTGATGAAACTCATAACAAATAAAACGGTTGATAGAAAGGGATACGGAAGTGGGATTTCTCAAAAGCTAAGTGAAGAAGTAGCATTCACAGTTTGAGTCTGTGTTTTTCCAAGCAATCCCAGAGCACAGCAGAGGGCAGAGCAGTGTGAAGGCCTAGGATGGAGTCTTCTGAGCAAGAAACCCTTTTCTTGACTGACTCAGCCAGGGAGGGAAGTGAGGGCAGCTTTGAGGAATGTGCTGAACTTTGCAAGAGGTGGGTTTCCAGCTTTCAGGCAAGTTAAATTAAAATTTCCTCAACATATGTGATATTCTTATTCCTGAACCTTATGATTTAAAGAATTGGCTTGGGCAATGTTCTGACAAACAGGGTGGTGAGAGATCTTAATGACATAAGCAGGCAGTTCAAACACAGGTTCTTTCTCTGGCTCTCTGTGATGCGCTTTTCCCCCCCCCCCCCCCCCCCCCGACTGCAGGGAACTTGAACTGGTCTCTCTGCTTTCTGATACCTCTATCACTCACCTCTGTCCAGTGCTTTTTCTGAAGTGTGTGCTCCTTGTTTAAATGCTTGGATGACTCTTATTGTTTTCAGAATGGGACCAGGGTATATAAAGCTCATAGAGGAAAAAAAAAAAAAAAAGAAAAGAAAAGGTCCATAGCTCATTGTGATCACTGCCCTCCTTCAGTTTCCCTATATTTGAGTCCTTCAGAGTTACTGGTGTTTTGATTCCATCCCGTGCCCTCTTGCCACCGTCACCTGCTGCTTTCACCAATTGGGAGGCCTTCTCTGTATTTCCATCTTGCATTAAAATTTCAAAGTCAGTCAGGCCACGTGGCACACACCTGTAATCCCAGTGGCTTTGGAGGCTGAGGAAGGAAGATCTCAAGTTCAAAGCTAGTCTCAGCAATTTAGCAAAGCCCCAAAGCAACTTAGTGAGATCCTGTCTTAAAATAAAATACAAGAAAAGGCTTGGGTCATTGGTTAAGTGTCCTTGGGTTCGATTCCTCGTACAAAATAAATAAATAAATAATCAAAGTCCTCACTCATTTCTCCCAAATGCCTTCCCTGTCCTCTCTCTTTCCCCCCCACAATATGGGGATCAGAATCACATATAATAGTATTATTTTAGTAATAATAATAATAATTCTTTCAAAAGATAAAGGAAGTCCCTATTTGAATGCCTGAGGGGTTTTACAGTTTTCATAAATATCCTATTCATCATAGCAATTTTATGCTTGATACATAAAATTTAGAGCAGGCCATGTTTTGGCCTAATCTCTTGCACAACGGCCCTGACAGACCAGACTAAAAGAAAAACAGAGTCACTCATACCCAAGTTCCCCACCACCAAACTAAAATGAAATTGTTATCTGACTTTGCCAGAAATCGGGAGAGAGAGGTAACTATATATTTCCCAAACAGGTCAGTTTTAATTGTAATGATAATGAACTTGCTTCAGCTTTAAAAAATAACCTGAAATAAACGCAAGATGTTTTCAACAGTTCTTACTCCCTGTCCCTTCCTTACAAGGGAAAAAAAACTAAAACAACAACAACAAAACTTTGAAATGAGTAATCTGCTTTCTGCTCTTTGTTTCTGCTTTCTTTAGCCCTTTTCTGACTATAAAACAAATCTCTTTGGCTCGGCCCATCAGAACGCTTACTCAGTTTTACGGAATGACATGTTCTTCATTATAGAATCTTCAATAAAGGCAATCGAGATCTTTAAACAAAATTTATATTAACTTTGTCCTTTGACATGCTAATGAGAAGTTCTGGTAACACCCACAATCTATTGGCTAGGTCAGATTGTGTCAGGAAGGACTAGTGCCTTGGAAGAACAGATGTCTCCATCACCTCCTGCTGGTCCTCCCTCCCAAAGTGTTACAAACAAAACAGGGTTTGGCCAGGTGGTCGTGGTGGCACACTCAGGTAATCCCTGGAACTCAGGAGACTGAGGCAGGAGGATGGCAGGTTCAAGAGCAGCCTCAGCAACTAAGTGAGACCCTAAGCAACCTAGTGGGACCGTCTCAAAATAAAAAGTAAAAAGGCTGGGGAGGTGGCTCAGTGGTAGAGTGCCCCTGATTTAGTCCCTGTACCCAAACAAGCAAACCAAAAGCCAGGACTTGGTCTTTCCAAACCATCTTCTCCAGCTCTGGCCTTACCACTCAAACCCTTGCTTGAATGTACATTTTCCACAAAATGCTCCATGTTCTTTTCAGCCAGAACTAACTCTGTAATCATCAATGTTTACTTTAGCATATCTATATTTTTATTTAGGAAAACTCTGGGCAAGTTTTGCTTCCTCTAAACCATTCATTAAAAGAAAGGCTCCTTAAGGCAAGGGTTCATCCTAACACTTTGCACTGGCTTAAAGCATTTGATCCAGGTTAAATTGGAATTTTATTTTTATTCAGGAAACTTTTACTATTTCATAAAATAGCTTACTTTGGACATCAGAGCCTCCACTGGCTGTTGGATAGAGTTGAGATCTATAAGTATGTTGCGCATAGATCAACTTCATTTTTTGTGGAGTGGGGAGTAGAGAGAAAAAGAAAGAGAAAGAGAGGAACCAACTTCTTTTTTTTACACAATCTACCTCTGCTTATCTCTATTTTCATTACAGCCAAAGGTAATTCATTCACATACCCTGGTTCCACCCTGTTCTCTATGCTGCTTTCTCTCTTAGAATGTTGTTTTCCCCTCATTTCTGTCAAATTCCTACCAAGATTCGAAGTTCATTTTAAATGCCCTATAAAGATATCCTGGTTGACTGATCTGTGTGATCCCCCTCCTTTGGCCCACCCTCAATGTCATTTGTCTATATTGCTCTAGGGTCTATCCCTTTTTCCATTACTTGCTTTCATTCTTGGGGAGGCAGTTTACCTATCATCTTCTCCTTGAAGGAAGAAGAGTGAGGAAATTTATCATATAGATAAGAGAGAATATGGCAATATGGGTGACCTAGATCTTTGCAGAGATAGAGGACCTTATGTTTAACTCACATAAACAAAACTCTTCCCAGAATGTGCACTCAGTTTAACTGCAAACTAAGTTAAAGATGAATCTTGCAGTACTTTGCATCTTCTCTTTGTTCTTCCACTTTACTAGGGTACCGTACTGGAAAGACACACCATATATATAAAAGGATCAAGCTCTTTCCTGATGTTCTTCTCTATCAGTGTTACACAAGTGTGTTCACTTTGGGATTCTTCATCAACTTGTATACTTTGGGTTTGTACACTTGTCTGTATGTATATAATATTTCAATAACAAATTTTTTTAAAGAAAACCTCAGTAGCAGACTGAATAGCAGAAAAACTAAAACTATCTGGTGATATGGAAAATGGGGTCAACCATCCCTACAGAACAGAGCACAAAGAAATGAAGAGATAAAAAACATACTAGAGAAATAGAGAGACCTGAATGAAATCCTTGAAAGTTACAAAGTCTTTTTAATGATCTGATGAAATAAAACAGACATAATTAAGACAATCCTGAAATAAATGACAAAATAAATAATAACTGAAGAAAGATATGAGCTCTCACACTAAAAGGCATATGCCCATGAGATGAAGCAAACTTGCAAAGTCACATGAAATTATGATATTCTGTCTCATTCAAATAAAGAAAAAATTATAAAGGCTATTCCAGAAAACTATAAAGATAACTTCAGTTTTCTTCCTTTCATTACTGGAAAAGAGGACAATCAAGTAAAATCTTATTGAAGGAAATTGACTTTGAATTGAGAGTGAAGGTTTAGCCACAGTTGGTGAGGTGTCAAGAGATCATGGTGTAGCATACCCCATAGCTTCTCAGTGGCCTTTCTCTCATATGGCAGAGTTCTATTTGAATGAGGTGTGCATTCTTCCCCCAGGAGATTTGGGGATGACAAACTCTGGCAAAACAAACTCTGCCCTACATTCCAGGATCTGTCCTCTGCTCCCTTTGGTAACATAGCAATAGCCTGGCTCACCAGGGAGCACTATGAAGTCTATAGCAACACCAGAGCTAGACAGGAAATGCCCCCTGGGTGGCTGCTGTCCAAGTTGCACATATTTTCTCTCCAACAAGGCCATTCCCAACTGGAAATTGCTGTAGGACTGACAAGGTGTTCTTGTACCATCCTGGCTTAAGTAGCACAAACACAAGCTCTCAGACCTAGGCCTCCACCAAGGCTGCATCCTGTGCAGTAGCCTGGTTCAAGCACAACCTCTGTGGAGACCAAGTGCACTCTGGGGGGCCCTTGCTACTAGTGTTCTCCAACAAACCAACCAGTATTCATAGCCCTAGTTGATGGTGGTGTATCTTAGTCTATGCCAACTGCAGTAATCATTCTCCTTGACAGTGGGTGGTACTGAAAGGGCTGGGTGACTTAGTGCTATAAATCAGATGAGAAAAGTCTGCTGACTGACTTATGTAAAAGATCTGATTTCCTGTAAAGAGAATGAGACAGGAACTGGTAGAGTATGCCTTTCTTGGATATTAACATGTCTGCTCATCATTCCTGGGACTGGGACATCCATTGCCCAGAAGGGAGTTAACCCTAGAGCAGAACAGAAAGGTACAGGATGAAAAGGACCTTTTCTTTGCATGGCGGGGAGTTGTTCTATCTCAGGACCTCCTGGTAAATGAAATAATTGAGTTTCTTTGATTTCTAAATCTATTGAGGGGCTGTGAATGTGGTTTAATGGTAGAATGCATGACTAGCATGCATGAGTTCTTGGGTTGGAGTTCCAGCACTGAAAACAAGAACAACAAAAAGAACATTGGAGTATGGACTTTTCTATTAATTGCAGTCAAAAGCTTCCTAACTCAAACATATGGGACTCAAAAATTATCATTCACAGACCCTCTCACAGAAATTATTTCAGAAAGAAGAAAAATTAATTCAGAAAGATGTGTGGGATTCAAGAACATGGTGAGCTAGGAACCAAGCACAACTTAGGGTTAAGAATAAGTAAGTGAATGTAACACAAACATTTGTGAGCAATTAACTATAAAATCTAGCAAAATTAAATAAGCACTACACGGATTTTAGAGAGTATGCTTATGGGAGAAACAGAGGAATTATGTCAGAAGTTTAAAGATTTAATAGATGTGATGGCTAATTTCATGTGTTAACTTGACTGGCCATGGGATGCCCAGATAATTGTTTCTGGGTAAGTCTGAGAAGATGGTTCTGGAAGAGATTACTTTTGAATTGGTAGATTGAATAAAGAAGATTGCTTTCCCCAATGTGACTGGGCATCAAATACTCTTATTCTGTTCAATTGAGGGCCTGAGTAGAACAAAATGTGGAAAAAAAGGACAATTTTCTTTCTCTTCACCTGACTACTAAAGCTGGAACATCAATCTTCTCCTGCTATTGGGTTGGGGCTTAGACCAGAGGCACTTCAGTTTTTAGGATTTTGGATTTGACTCAGAAGTTATACTGCTGCTTCTCCTGCTTCTCAGGGCTTCAGACTCAGACTAGAACAATACCATCTGCTTTCATGGATCTCCTGCTTGTGAATGGCAGGTCAAGGGGCTTCTCCGCCTCTTCAACCATGTGAGCCAATTTCTCATAAGTCAAATTTCTTATAATAAGTCTTATAATAACTGTGTGTGTTGAGTTAGCTTTTGCATCCCTGAGACCAAAATACCCTACAAGAACAACTTAGAGGAGGAAAAGATTATTTGGGACTCATGATTTTGTTCTCCATCAATAGATGTGAACTCCATTGCTCTAGGTCCAAGGTGAGGCAATACATCATGTAGGAAGGAAGGGATCAGAGGAGGAAAGCATCAGCTCATGGCAGGGTCAGGAAGGAGAGGGCAGGAGGGGCCACAGAGGAACACTTCCAATTCGTGTCCCCAGTGACCACCCAGTCAGTCCATTCAAACTATCATGGACTGATTAGGTTACCACTCTCTTAATCTAATCATTTAACCTCGTCATATTCCTGCATTCACAGGAGCTTTTGGGCAGCACCTCATATCCAAACCATAACACTGTGTAATCATCTATGGGTTCTATTTCTCTGGAGAACACTGTCTAATGCAATAGAGGAGGCAGCATTCAAGCTAGGCCTTGACATTTGATGGGATTTTAGGGTGGAGAATTGGTTGAAGGAACAGGGTGAATTGCATGAAAACCTGGGTCCTCAGTGGGTGGTGAACAGAGAGTGCCTAGTGTTCTGAGAAGTCTCAAGTCTAAAGCACCTTTTGGCTTCTACTTCAGAAATAAAATGGAAAAATATTCATTATTCCTATATGCCCCAATGCAGGACATACATATCTCTTAGGGTGGCAAATCTAGTTTCTGTATATTCAGAAAAAATAATAATGTTGGAAAAGGTCAAAGGAAGGGCACCTTAAAGAATTAGAAGGGCAGAGCACTTCTGGGGATATGATGATAGACTAGAAAATGAGGGGTTTTCTAACTATACTGACAAAAAGAAAAGCAGGAATGCATTTTGAGAGACTTAGCAACTTTCAAAGGAGTGTGGAAAAGGTAAATATGAATTAGCTCACCAAAGAGATTTTTATTTTGATGGGGTTAGTGAACAGATGACTGAAAAGCTTACTGAATTAAAATTTTAAAAAAGCAAACAAAAAAAATCCCTGTGTTATTTTCCCAGTTCTGCTGCTTGTTAGCTGCGTTGGAATAATAATTGATTGGCAAATCAACAAATCTCTCTGTACCCCAGTGACCTCATTGATACAATGTCACCTTGATCTTTATAGCATACATCACAGGGATGGACTCCTTGGAGGCATAAAGGTAACTTGCTTTTTCAGAATATATTTTTGAGATATGATGAGATTGGCCACTCATCAGGAGTGATTAGGAGGCTGAGGTGTTGGAGACTAGGAAGCTCAGTTCCAGGTGGTTGTGGCACATGCTGAGTGCAGGAAGTCACCAGGTTTGGTTTGGACAAACTCTGAAGAGAGTAATACAGGCATGGAATCAGGTTGGAAGTGGATTGGAGACACAGATAGAAAGGAATTATTAGATTTTTTTTTTTTCCTAACAGCGTGGGAGCTATGCCAAGACTTGCAGCTTTGGTCTAGAGGCTGCAATTAAGGGTAAACTTTGAAGGGAAAAAATGAAATGGAAGAGAGCCTGACCCCTTTTTGAAGCTGTAATGACATAATTTGCATGCTCAGCTCATAAGCTTCCACCACACCACAGTAGAATCATTTATGTGCCTTCTGACCTTCAGGAAGCTTGGCAGAGGTGGAGCACCCAGAGAGAAAGGGGGGAATCAGATCTCAGGCCCATGGTGTGGGCAAGGACACAAAACTTACCCAAAAGACTGAAACCCTTGAAAGGAGCCTCCCTGCCTAATTTGTCCATGGCCCTCTTCCTCTCCATATCCTACACTGGAAATGGGGCATTGGCTTAGGAATTTGTAGAGACACTTAGAATTCATTATCTGATGCCTTCCACTTCTGAAAAGACTAGAACAGTTATATTTCTCACACGGGTCATTTAAAAGCATTTGTGAGTTTGTTTGTTGATTGTCACACTGATTGGGGGACATCACTGACATTACTCAGCAGGTGTTGGGGATGACAACATCCCCAACATCCTGCACAACCAAGGATTGTTCTGGGCCTCATGTAATTCTCATATGTCCAACTGGACAGTCATGAACTTGGACAAACCTAGGTGTTTAAAACAAAAGCCTAACTACCTGTTACATGAAAACAATGTATTTATTACACAGTGATGACGCACCCTAAATTTTCCAGGAATAAAACTTTGTTTTTGTTTTTTTTTTTTTGGTACTGGGGATTGAACTCAGGGGTGCTTAACCGCTAAGCCACATCCCCAGCCCCATTTTGTATTTTATTTAGAGAAAGGGTCTCACTGAGTTGCCTAAGGCCTTGCAAAGTTGCTGAGACTGGCCTTGAACTTGCAATCCTCCTGTCTCAGCCTCCCAAGTGCTGGGATTACAGGCGTGCGCCACCGCACCCAGCAGGAATAAAACTTTGTACCTCAGTTTTGTTCAGAACTTTTCAAAAAAGTTATTCATTATTTAGGAAATTTGCAAAACTTAGAAAATCGCAAGATTGCTCAAAGAATTTTGTTGTCTACATACCACATTCATCTTGGATTGTGTTTTCAGTTGATGAATTCAAAGGCCATTCTCCATCTAAGTGTAGCTTCTATTTCATTACATCTTCCAGTGTAGTTATTCCCAAGCATTTATATACTGGAATACATATTATTTTATTTGAAATTATATTCTTGTTTTTTTCTAATTTATATTATGATTAAGGTATTGCCTTAACTTAAATTTATATTGGCTACTAATCTCATGTAAGGACAGTTAAGGGGCTTAGTAAAATATTTGTTGTAAAAGGTGGTATTGGGTCTGATGGGCTTGGGAAGCACTGAACTTCAGGTGACAGAAAAAGCAGGAGTCATGAACATATGTTGTATGAAATGCCTGTTACCTACACATTGTACCCCTCCCTGATTCAATTGAAAGAAAATTACAACAAATATTTAGGTAAAAAGAAGACCAAAAAACAAAACAAAACAAACAAACAAAAACTTTTGGGGTTGACCATAGTGCCTCAATGTAAGATTTAATTCTTTGGTTTTAAGACAGGAATATGTAAGTTTGCAATACCAGAATATCTGAAGAGAAAATAAAAACAAAACGCAGAACCCCTTCAGGCTTCTCAAGCATCAGGGAAGGCTTCCAAGTGCCGAGAAGACTGTAAGTTAGGCAAAGCCAGGTAAAATCAAAGAGACCTCTGTTTCCCTCTATGGAGATTTAGCAAACTCCAGAGAACAAGGGCTGTAAACAGGAAGAAAAAAAAAATCAAAATTCGAATTCTTTACAGTAAGTTTAAACTTTACCTCTTTTAAGAATGAAATTTTCTTACATGCTGTAAACAAATAGACATTAAAAAATAATGCTTAATGAAACGAATCAGATACAGAAGGACAAATATTGTGATTCCAACTTAGACAAGGTATCTGGAATAGAGAAATTCAAACAGGAATTAAAATAGAAAAAAGATTGCTAGGGTCTGGGGGAGGAGGAATTGGGGAGTATTGTTTAATGAGTACAGAGTTTTTGTTGGGGATCATGAAAAAGTTTTGGATAGTGATGATGGTTATACACCATTGTGGATATATTTAATACTACTAAATTGTACCTTGAAGAACAGTTTCAATGTTAAATATGTTATACATATCTTAGAATAAAAATATTCAGTTAAAAAACAAGTTTGCCTTTTTGTTCTTCCTTTTTTGCTGTACTGGGGTTTAAACCCAAGGGCACTCTACTACTGAGCTACAGTTTCAATCCTTTAATTTTTTTTTTTTTTTTTTAACTTGGAGATTGGGTCTCATTAAGTTGCCTAGGCCGGCCTTGAACTTGTGATCCTCCTGTCTCAGCCTCAGAGTAGCTGGGATTATAGCCTAGATAGTTGTTAGAAAAGCTTAGCTTCCTGGTACACTTTGGTTCCTAGAATCTGTACATTTTACATCATTTTGCCTTCCTATTCATATCCTTTCTTTATAATTCTGTATCTTACACCATAAACACCATTTTATTAGAGGGAATAAATAATAAACAAGTGCTATGTAGGAAACTTTCATATCACTGTTGACCCCAGATCTTCAAATAAAGGAGAAAAGATGAACATTTGACATATGTGGAAGATTTATCATTCTCCAACATTTTGATGAATTCCAAAGGCTTTTGATTCCTTTTCTTGGCCTGTCTTTCCTGACCCCATGTGAAAGCAGTCTTTGGGCAGGTGGCCGCTGGGGTTGTGCTCATTGACACAATTACACACAAGGCCATTTCCTTCTCAGTGGTGGGGGATAAGAGCATAAAAAATAAGGTAAACTGCTCCAATACCTAATTGTGAGATTGTGGGGGTTTTGTGTGTGTTTCTAGATTTTTTAACTGAAGTCTGTTTTTAAAATATTATAATTTTCCAGGTCTTTTCCTTACTGTATTTCAGCCTAGGTACAAATTTCTACCATGTGGACAGCGTATCAAGAGGACACAAGCCTAAGGAGAACACTTTGGCTCCTCCACTGGATTGGGAAGGTGGAAGGCAGGGCTCATTCATTCTCCCCACCATCTCCTTGCTCAGCCCGACCCTGGGTGGAACTTGGACTTCTCCAGTCTCATCTATGACTGAAGTCAGGGCTGCCATGGGCTGTATAGTATTTTTAAGTTTCTTTATTTTCTGGGTGAAAGATTACTTAAAATGAGATATTGGTCCTCATGGTTTTGTTACTCTGTGAATGAAAAATGTCTATCTCCATAATTCTATGGCTGTAACCCTCTTTGTTCTGATGGGCAAACTGCCAGGTGAGTCATTAAATGTGCCTGGATGGGCTACGAGTTTACCCTATGTGTCTCACAGCCTGTCTAGGTGTTTCCATCACAGGTCAGGGGCCAACAGAAGCAGTATTAGCCTCCGGATCACCTGCGTCGTGCCACAGAAACTTCAAAAAACCTGCTCTTGGGGACATCAAAGTTTTTTTTTTTTTTTTTTTTTTTAATTTTGTAGGTAAGGCAAATAATAGAGTCTTTGTGTTTTATCAGAAAAGTTAATGAAGTTTACTTCTTTAGGACTTGGAGTGAATAGTAAACAAAATTATGCTGTCACTCTCCCTGGAGTACATCCAGTGCTGTCTGTCACATTAAGCAAACATTTCTTCTCATGGGAACACAGCACTTGATGGCTTGTGCAGGCAGAAAGAGCTGAAGAAAAGAAAATATGTTGTATTTGGAGCCATGTGTGATGAGAAAGACAAGAGGGATCAGCCTTTTAAGTGTTTGCGATTTTAAGAACTGTAGGAAAGCTGATTTGGGGCCACCTATGTGTCAGTGGGGACTTTGTTCTGAAATGTCAGTGGGATGGACCTGGCCCTCAGAGTTCCTCACGGGAAGAGGAGGGGCATTTAGGGTGGCAAGGGCAGAGAAGCACTGCACTGGGAGGCAGGGCTAAAATTTCAGGTGACTTTGGGGACTTTCACCAGACCGAGGCTTGCTTGGCCTGGACTGAAAAGTCCGAACAAATTGCACAGGAGGCTGGAGAGGGGAGCCTGGACAGCAGAGGAACACCACTTCTGCCTTTTGCTGATTCCATCTCTTTGCTGCTCTGTGCTTCTGCGGACGGCTTCTGGGACCAACGTGACACAGAACACGATGACTAACTGCCCACAGAGGGAGAGGGACAAAACTGGCTGGTTGAAAGCCCTAACCCGGGGTTTGGAAAGCTGTCCCCAAAATGGCAAGAGGCTGTTGAGGGTAAACAAATGAGCTCATTTTGAGAAAGAAGTATTTACGGCCCAAGATGACAGGTATAAAACGCTGGAGAAACAACTTTATGACTCTGAGAAAGTGGGGCAGCTTACCCACGGGCCTGCCCTGCTGTGTAGCGTCAAAAGCCTTCCTCCCCACCGTGCCCATGCTTTTCCCCTGGCCCTAGTAAAGTTGTCCTGGACTCTGGCTGGCGCCCTGGTGGAAAGACACCGCTGACTCCATTTCAAGTGGCATGTGGGGTACAGCTGGGTTCTCTTGTGGTCAAGGAACATACAAAAGAGCAGGAGAAGGAACAGCCACGTCAAGGCCTGGCTTGTCTATGGGACATTCCTTTGCCAGGAACCACGGGACGCCCGACCCCAGTACAAGAAGGCCACATGGAGAAGCTGGCAAGAGAACCAGCCATCGGCAGAGCACAGGAAGCAGTTTCTGCGGGTTTTTGCTGCGGCCACACGGCCAGTGTTACACAATGTGAGGTGATGGGGGGAAAGTGGTTTTTCTTACTCTTTTAAATGAAAATAGCACTTCCTCAACAAATTAATAAAAAATAAGTTTTTTTAATGTAAAGAATGATCTGGAACTATTTGCCTATTAGCTGATGAAATGAATAATATGTGAATGTTGGAAAAGCGAATGGATAAATTGCAGTTTCTTTCCCTCAGTTCACTCCCCATGCTGAGACAGACCAGCTTGTTTCATCCTGGTCAGGAGCATGTGGTTTGATGGTCAGGGGGCAGGCAAGGGAGTCAGAAAGTCTGGGTTGTATTCCCAGCTTTGCCACTGACTCACTGGGTGACCTTGACCAATAGCTGCACCCTCAGTATCAGTATCCAGAAAGCAGGATTTAATGACAGCCCCCAGAAAGGAAGGTCTGAGCAGTTTCTAAGCATATGGGCCTCCATTCTCTGAGGTCCTAGGCTGGCAAAAATGACAAGAATTCCAAATTAAATTTTCTTGCAAAGGGAAGCATGCTTGAGAGCTTTTAGAAGCATTTAGGGTAGAAAGCATGATAAATGCCCACGACTGTTAGAAGTAACTTTGATATATAGCTTTAAAGACTCTCAAATCTCTAAAGCCACCTTGTCACCTTCCAAAGTTTCATGCTCTTGGACCCTTTGAGTTTATTTGAAAACAATATAAAATTAAATTCCATGGCACTGAGTCATCTCCTGCCAGCCACTAAATACTAAGATGGAAATCTCTTGTGACATTTAACACAATGGCTGTTCAGAGGTCTTGTTTTAGATGTTTTAAAAACTTTTATAATCTGACTTGCTACTTTTCATTAGAGCCTTAAGAATTTGAAAAACTGTTAACATGCACTATTCAGCCAGAAAACAAATACCTGGGATTTGAGATGAGGACACTCATGGTTCCTCAGGCCTAATCTTTCCTTTGTCCAACAGGGTTTTTTTCCCCTCCCTCCCTCCCTCCCTTCCTTCCTTTCTTCCTTCCTTCCATTTCTTCTTTCTTTCCTTCTTCTTACTCAAGAGTGCTTTAACACTGAACCATATTTCCAGTCCTTTTTATTTTGAGACAGGTTCTTACTAAATTGCTGAAAACTTGCAGTCCTCCTATTTCAGCCTCCTGAGTCACTGGGATTACAGGTGTGCATCATCACACCTGACTAGGGATTCTTTCTTGAGAGGAATCTAGATGATGCTGTGAAGATGGGAACTGACAGTAAAAGTCAGGAAACTGCATTCTGGTCCTGGCAATTCCATTCTGATGAAGAAGTACTTTTGTCTCTAGAAATTAGTTTCCCTATTTGCAAAATGAGGGTGTGTTTTCTCTTTTGGGTGCCACAGACCCTTCCTCCAGCAGTGTTATGCATTGTTCCAGGATTAAAAAGCTCTGGGAGGGCTGGGATTGTGGCTCAGCATTAGAGTCCTTGCCTAGCATGTGTGAGGCACTGGGTTCAATCCTCAGTACCACATAAAAATAAATAAAATAAAGGCATTGTGTCCATCTACAACTAAAAAATAAAAACATAAAAAACAAAAAGCTCTAGGAAAGGAAACTTAGTCCTCCCTTTACCTTGTGCTGACAAGCCTGGCCAGCAACTTTATGAATTCTTGAAGTCATAGTCATATACAAGAGAGACTGTGGGTGAGGGCAGGGAGGAGGAATCGGGTATGTTTACAGCCAAGCAATGTGGGTTAGTGACTACTGTGCTGGATTGAGAGATGCCTATTTTTGCTTTTGGTCCAGTCATTAAAAATAGAAGGTTTTAAAAGTTTGGATGAAAGCCACTTTGTAGTGTTCCTTTTGATGTGCCCTTGCTCTGTGCCCACATAAACTCTGCATACTCCCAGTTAACTATAACACCTCATTCCTTAATCATTCTTGCTACATAAAATATTTTGTGCGTAGAATTTTTTCCTCACATGAGTAGTTGCATTTAAGGAAAACAAACCCTGATAAAATATTTTCTGAAGTTACTTTTTCCTCAGTGCAATAGACTTAAAATTATAGATGATATACATGCTAACTAAAAAAAATAAAGTGTAACATAAAGTAGGATAATTTCCCCTGCAATCCTAGTAACCAAGTAAAGTTGCTGTTAACATTTTGACATTTTTATTTGAAAGCTTTTTCTATGCATATATTTTCTTACATATCACATAAAGTATTTTAAAATGGGCTCACATATACATATATGTGGAAAACATGTATCCTGAAAATGTGTGTGCAGACATGCACACAGCTGACGGTAGTGAGATAGATTCTATTATTTTCTGTCATTATGCTGTATTTCAATTCATGAAGGCATCATCAATTTTTTTCATTGATGAATATTTAGTTTTCCTAATATTTACTTTATAAACAATGATGTATTGAACATCTTCATATGTACATTTTAGTGTATGTGTCCACTTACTTCTATTGAGTATATTTCTTAAAGTCGAACACCTTTGTCAAATTGTACCTACATATAAAATGTTAATATTGCTCATCAGAAAGGTTGGTATCATCTATATTAATAAAACAGGAATACTGATAGTTTCTTGGTCTCTACTAGGAAACAGAATAACACTGCCTCTTGTAAATGCTGTCTCTGTTGGTAAGGGCCAAACTGAATACTCTGAAAGGAGTAATAATTGACTGAAGAAAAATGGTTAAGCAACCACATGATTGACTCCCCAGGTGGAATGGTGGGTTTTTAAGGTTCATGACAATTTTCAAACTCAAGGAATATAGATCCCTTATCCTTATTCATTGAGAATAATTCCCTTTCTCCCATCATTTTTATTTTAAAAATACATGACTCTTATTTTAAAAAGAGTGACTAAATGTAGACAAAAGTAGGACTAAATTGATATATGGCAGGAAAATGGTTAACCAGGAAGCAATTATACCACAACCTATCCCTCTTAAGTTGCAGTGGGCTCAAGAGGGACTTACCCCTGAAGGATGAAATTAAGCTGTTTGAGACCATCACTTTGATTTTACTCAACCAGCTAAAGAAAAAATACTATTATTTTTGCACTGTGAATTGATCTACTGCACTATACAATGCTGGTCTGTCACTCATGGTGACAACCCAGACAGGGGTCCTACTTTGATCTCTAGAAAGTCACGGCTGCAATGCAGGAGTCAGTGTGGATGAGAGAGTTCTTATTCCAGGCTCTGGGATACAGACACTCCAGGCCAGGAAGGAAACTATTGGGAGTGGCACCTTCTGCAGATAAACATGCTTCTCAGTTCTAGCAACACTGCTATCATTACCTTAAGATTTCACATCCTTTGCAGAAATTGGAAATATAAACCAAGGCCTCCCTCTTTAGCTTGAAACCTGTGACTCTTTTAATAAGGGAACTCTCAACAAGCAATGATTAATAGCTACCCACAAATATTCAAATCACTCATCATTCTCTTCTGAATAAATAGAAGGGAAAACAGATATAGCTTAAGAAGCTATCTTGTGACATGACTATAAGATGCCATGTCATTGTGAGCTAATATTAATGTGTTTAATGAAAAACTGAAGAGACTATGGCTCGTTTGAAACAATCAATCTGGAATTATAATGGAGAAGAAATGTTTATAAAGAGAATTAGACTTGGGCTTCAAGGATACAAGTGTTACTCTAAGGAATAAGTTGATTAATTGCTCTCTATCCTTACTTCACTCCCTCTTGCCCTCCCCATACTCCAGAACACAGGTTTAAGTTTAATCTAGAGCTTTAAATTACTATTAGAAAAAAATTTTTTTCATATTACTGGAACCATACCCAGTACTTCATACTTGCTAGGCAAGCACTCTACCACTGAGTTTAATCCTAACTCCTAGAAAATTTTTCTGATGATGAATGTATTTTAACTACTGAGATAAGACTGAAAATAGCACAGAAACTCAATTTATCTAAAAAAAAATTTTTTTTTTTTGCACTAGGAGTGGAATCCAAGGGATGCTTTACCACTGAACTACATCCCCAATTCTTTTTATTTTTATTTTGAACAGGGTCTCAATAAGTTACTGGGACTGGCCTTGAACTTGTAACCCCCTCCTTCTGCCTCCTGAGTTACTGGAATTACAGGTATGTGCCACTGAACCCAACTTAGAAAACTTTTAATAATAATATTGCTACAATATTTCTGGTTGCTATAACTTGGGTTTAAAAATGAGAGGATCCAAAAAACGTTTCAGTCCCTTGCATCTGTGATCATCCTTGGGCTTTTCTTCATCTGAGTCTTAGGAGGCCCTGGGCAGGTATCCTCTGTCATCCTGCAAATAATTTCTATTGTGGAGACTGTTTGTTCTAACAATGAGTATATATGGAGCATATTTCTATTTTCCTCCATTTCCCTGACATCTACAGAAAGGTATATTGTATCATATTAACATTATTTATTTTTGCTTCCTGATATTATTGTGGCCTATTCATTTTAAATATTTGGCTTCACATTATTTACCCTTATTCACTGACAATGGAAAATAATCCACTCATGTAAAATAATCATGACTAAAAAATTCAAGTTTTCTTTGTGTTCTAACTTGTTGACCAGAGTTGACCATTTCCATATATTTAAAAAAGCAACTGCTGTCTATGATGATTGGTTGAGGGATATATACCCACAACCCAGCCCTCCTTGCCCTTCATTTATCTGTCAAATTGGCTAAGGATCTTAGCATTAGAATCAATCTTGAATCGTCATCTTAAGGATTCAAGGATTTGAATTTACTGGGGAGAACAAATCTATTACCTGATTAATACAGTAACAGGGCTAATTTACACAGATGTCCCAATATAATGGGCAAATTGTATGATTCTACTTTGTGCACAACCAGAAAATGATAATTGAACTCCATTTGTGTGCAATGGACTAAAATTTTAAAAAAAAAAATCTTAGAGAACAAGACTCAGAGGTGAACTGAAGGAAAAGACAAGAATTGAAGGAAATCTATAGAGAGAATAGGAGCAGGGTTCCTGCCCAGGAAAAGTCCTGGCAGCCTCGCAAATGGTTTGAGGGTGCTGGGTCTTACTTATGATGTCCCAAAGGTCTAGAGCAAGGTCTGGTGCGGAATGAATGAATAAAGGGATGAATGTATGAGTGTCAGGGTGAGAGGGTGTTTAATAAGTGTTGATGGCGGGGGAAGTCTCATAAAAATGACAGTAGATGGATGGGGGTGATGTGGGTGTATAGGGAGTCAATTTGTTGGAATTTTTTAAAGAGCAACTCTCAAAACCTGGAATTTGTTTTGGAAACAGTGACCCATTGCCATTGCCTCTCGCCAGATGTTCTGGGTTTAAAGAGGGTCGGGTCTTCTTTAATGGCTTTCCTTCCTGCACGGGGACCCGCAGTATTAGCCCTCTTTTTCTCAAGGCCTTGCACAGCACCATGAGCTCAGTCTCATGTCCAGTAGACGGCGCTGTTGTACTCCAACCTCGCTGGCGATGCCATCTTCTTCCGAGTGGTTCATCCCAGGTTTTCTTAATAAAAAGGTTCTCAGACATTGGGTAAAGACTTTTTTTTTTCTTCCCAAACTAGATGCAAAAATATCTCTGCGCAGGGACCTCAACCCTTATGTCTTTACAAATCAGTATAGGAAGGAAAAAGAAAAACATTCACATTTTTCTTTTTCTGGGAAACGACAACTCAAACCTCCCAAGGATGGGGTCCCAACACCTTTGACTGAATTAAGCAGCTAGGGGCAAGGAGGAGGTAATGGTGGACAAATAATCTCCAACACTCAACCGCCACGCCACCCTGTTTTGGTAGAGGGCCTCAAGTCACAAACTTGGTGGGAGGCCTGGGTTGAGCAGAATGATTCCCCCTCCCAGGGCACAGGGGAGTACACAAGGCCATTGTGAAGGCAGTTTCAGGGGCTGCTGCTGAAGGCTCGGGCAGCAGCTGTCCCCAAATGCCCACTGCCAGTGAGTCCACAGGACAGTGCTGGTTGTGACCTCAAAGGGACTGAGGAAGATGCCACTCTGGCCGGGGGTCAAACTGCGTTGTTGACAGGGAAAGGAATGTGGACTTTGGCCGAGTGAAGAGAGGAAATATGGGAACCCAGGGAGAAGCCACCACCAGCCGGGGAGGATGATGTTCCTTGTCTATTAAGAAGCAGTTTAGGAAGCCCCAACCCGTTAGCTATTTTGAGAAATCTCACTCTCTGTTGAGTAACTTCTCAGGAAATAAAATGAGCTCTTTAGTGGGGGAGAGAACTAACTGTTGGTTCCATCCCAGGGACAGTAAAAGGCACATCAAAAAAGAGGTAATTTCACAAATGCATAGATACTGCTTGACTTGGATTGTTGTAAAACTAATGTGCAAATAGAAATTACAGGAAATCCTCAAAGGGAAGAGCTACTTAATGAAAATTCTTAATTGTAGCTGTGGGTTGGGGGAAGCAAGTAGGATTAGGGATGGAAATATCTGGGTTTGAGTCTCAAATCTTCCCTTTTCTAGTTTTGATGGGTTTGAGTATACCAAATCTCAGTTTCATTCCCATAAAATGGGGATACTTATTCTTGTCTATCTCCCTCACTAAGTTGCCATAAGAGCCATACATGAAAAGAGTTTGTCAATTCCAGCATTCCACACAAGGATGAGGATTTGCTAGGTATCATATCCTCCCATTTTCTCCCATTTCTCAAATGCCCCTATGCCTCAGCAGAGAATACAGAAAATCTACATAGTGAATACAAAACAGACAAAAAACAAACAAAGACCCATATGATGATTGAGACACTTCATGATAGAATATTTTGTCTCAGTGAACAATGGGACATGTTCAGATTGATTTCCATCCTATGCAGTCGGTGTTCCAAAGCCCAGATAGCTGCAGGTTATTGTAAAGCCCCAAATCCAGAAATCCTCAACACTTAGTTTTTTCCATTGCCATTGTATCCCAGCTGATCAGAACAGATACAAACCAGAAGAAAGTTGTTCTGTGACCTCAGAAGTGTGAGCAAATAATACTCTATCCAGGTCATATTTACGGAAGAAATGTAACAAAGACAAATAGGAGACATTTGTGATAACCCTGAATGCTGATGTGAAACTGCTCATGTCATACTGATGTCTACAGAAAGTAAGTAGAGCAAGTAAGAGTTAAGATGTTATATACTTGTAATAGGAAGCAAGTCTAAGAAATATTATTCAACAGACAGAATAAAAAACACAAATGGGAAAAATTTGGTTATTAAAGACCTAAGTCCTTCAGAAAGTCCCCTAAGTGCCTTAACTCTTTTTGTGAAAAGACAGGAACAAACAAATGCAAATAAACACACATGAAAGAAAGTCCAGAAGTTTTTTCTGCACATATTTTTCAGCTATTTCTATGGACTAAAGGGAATACAGAATTAGAATAAGTGACTAGTGAAATAAATCCAAATAGGAGAACCAAATAATTGTTCAGTCTGATAACCGAAGGCAAATATTAAAACCAGGTTTTTGGGTTTGTCTTTGTGTCTCCCCTCCCCAACACAAGCCTTTATGAGCATTTACCTCCCATGCCTCTGTTTTACGTATCTTTGTTACGCTCTGCATAAATGAAGTGGTCACTGGATCTGGGTATGCAAGAGAATTCTGAACTGAAAACTATTGAAGCTATTTTAAAAAACCTTAATCACCAAGTTTAATTCAGCTTCCAAATAAATGCCTACGATTAGGGGAAGAGTTAGTAAAATACTCAGCAGCATGATGAACTATTCTGCAGTCATTTAAATAAATGGAAAATGTTTGCAATACAATGTAAGGAAGAGAGCAGGAACTCAAAATAGGATTGCACATCATCTGTCATCTACGTACAAGTGGAAGGTAAAATGTAGAAAGAAAATATGTGGAGTATGGTCATGTGCTTGCTGATAACTTATCAATTTCAATACTGTTTTTGAATTGTATTTTATTTATTTTTATTACTTTTAATTTTTTTGGTACTGGGGATTGGACCCAGGGGCTCAACCACTGAGGTCTCTCTTTTATATTTTATTTGGAGACATAGTCTCATTGAGTTGTTTAGGCTGACTTTGAACCCGTGATCCTACTGCCTCAGTTTCCCGGGCTGCTGGGACTACAGGTATGCGCCATCACATCCTGCTTGATTTGTATTTTAAAACACTAATGCTGCTTTTTGTTGTTGTTGTTGTTTTCCAGTTAAAATTAATAATGTTTCTGACCATTATGATCTCCGTAAAAAAGAAAAAAGATCCAGAGCTTCTTTAATGTTCAATCTCAGAGCAGGTTTTTAATTTTCTAGTACAAGCTGAAAGCTTTTGCATCATGCTGTTTAATGTTTATGTCTAGAGAATGTTCTAGTTCTACTGCTGTCCTCCAAAGTGTAGCATTGCCTGAATTGAACAAATATTTAATGTATTTCTGTCAAATAAATACTTAGGTAAGATCTTAAAAGGTGAATATGTAATAAGTAGTACAATATCATGTACTATAATCTTGCCATTTATTTTACCATACTGAGTATTGAACCCAGGGAATCATATGCGCTAGGCAAGTTCTCTACCATTGACTAACATTCCCAGTCCTGTGTTTTTATTTTGTTTCTCGTTTTAGACATGGTCTCACTAAGTTGCCTGGGCTGGCCTTGAACTTGTAATCCTACAGCCTCAGCCTGCCAGGTTGGTAGGATTACAGGTGTGTGCCATTGCACTCTGTTTA
The DNA here is from genome assembly GCA_020662805.1 of Glaucomys volans. NCBI lineage: Eukaryota > Metazoa > Chordata > Mammalia > Rodentia > Sciuridae > Glaucomys > Glaucomys volans. The sequence continues at coordinate 259,819 of JAJEJO010000710.1, read as the reverse complement.
ATTTGGTGTTTTGAAACCACCCTATAAATAGTGCTAATGGTTTAAGAAAAGAGAAACCAGTGAAAGAGATTCTGATAAACACAGCTCTTAAAATGTCCCTGAGGATCCTTTCTTAAATTTGAAAGAAAAACATAAAAGAAAACTTCATGTAAAAAGAATAGATGTATCAAATTCAATTTATGGAGCAAGTTGTTACAGAAAAATCCCTAGATATGAAATTAGGAGACTGGAGTTCAAATCTAGCCTCTTACAGGTAAGAGGTCTGTGACAGTAGGCACTGAGTGGGAGCCTCAGTGTCATCAACTACTCTGATGTGACACTGTTGTAACACACTATTGTAACTCACTTAGAAACTTCTCACTCAACTCTCCCCTGAATGTGTGGTCAGATCAGTATCCATCATACAAATCAGTGCACTGAGGCTCAGAGAAGTTCAACCACTGACAAAAGTCAGAGAGCAGGCAAGAAGCTGGATTTGCACTCCAGTCTTCTGATTTCATATCTAGGGCTCTCTCCTCGACAATGTATTCCATAAATTGAATTTGATATACTTATCATTTTTACATGAAGTTTTCTTTTGTGGTTTTTCTTTAAAATTTAAGTGATATCCTACAAAACAATCACATTTGCAAACAGAAAAATATGAGATACAAGGAAGGAAAAAAGAAGAGGAACTAGAGGACAATGAAGTTGATAAGACAAAGAATTCCAGTAAATCTATTTTATTCTTAACAAAATATGTCAGAGCAAGTGTGATGTCACCTTAGCTACAGATGGTACATTGTTTCTTGTCTGCCGGATATCAAAGGCTAACAGTTTTATTTATTTATTTTTTTAAAATATTTTTTATTGTAGATGGATAACACATCTTCATTTTATTTATTTTTGTGTGGTGCTGAGGATTGAACCCAGTGCCTCACACATGCTCGGCAAGGCCTCAGTCCTGGGCTGAGAGTTTTAGAGCAAAGATTCTTGCTTGCCTAAGTAGAGAGAGAGGAGCTGCCAATGAAGTAGGCAGAACAGAGTACCTCTCTCCTGAGGTGGCCTGATGGAGCCACGGGGCCTGACATTCATTTTCAGACCAGGTCAGTGCTCCCAACAGACCTGAGAGTGGAAGAAGCAGCCAAGGAATCAAAGCAATTTAATCAAAGCAGGACTTAAGGGATCAGTAGAACTTACATTTTTAAAGCCCAGCAGTGTGAAATAGTGAGTAAAAAACAGTTACCTCCAAGGCCTATGAGGTAGGTTACCCGGGCTCTTTAGTCCTGAATCTTTCACTGAGAGGGTGAGTTTGGGCAAATCTCATCACTTTTTGGGCTTTCATTTTTCATAGGAGCTTAAAATTTATGATCTATTCTCTCTCCCAACACCCTCTCTTATTATGGTGTGTTTCATAAGGAGATCCCTAACTTGCCAGAAGATCTGAAAATTCAGGACTCAGGTAAATTTAAACCTTTGTTCACTGGGCCATTCCAAGACCAGGCATAAAAGAACTTTTCCCTCAAATGTCCATTGCTGATTATTCTTCATCCATGATCATCCTGATCTGACTGGATCACCAAAAGCAGTTTTGAGAGAACTGAAAATTTTATGAACTTTTCCTCAAGATGGACTCAAGAAATGTTTAAATAAAGAAGTGTTACCGAGCTGGAGAAATAAAGAGAACTGGTGAAAAAGGACCCTGTAGAGACAAGACTGGGTTGAAGTCCAGCAGAAATCCTCTGAAGAAGTGATGAGTGGAAACCAGAGAAAGACTCATTCATTTATTCAAGTGGGTGCTTATCAAGTTCAAGGCTTCCTGATGGTTAGTTGAGAGTTAACATTCCATTGCAGATACTGTCTTCAAGAGCTTTTAAGTTCAAGATGATATAAAAATATATACATGTATGAGAGTACAGGGTAGAAAACATCAAGTTTCATTCAAAATACTGGGGGACTGAAAGGTGTCACTATGGTCAGAGCATAGCACCTTTCCGTGACCAAAAAATGTCAGGAAATGTCATGTGAACCCAAGTGCAGTCCAAGCTCACTGAAGGTAGGCCAGGCGAAGAAGGTGAAAAGGTAGCCCAATTGCAAACCAAAGAAAAGAAATGTACTCATTCTGTCAGGTTCCTGGCCTAAGCAACATCAGAATTTAAAGGCCCTCTGACCTGGGCACCTCAGCCCCAGGCTTCCACCCTTGGTTCCTGAGTTGTTCTGCAGGCAAAGCAGAGTGTCTGTTCTGAGAGCATCTGGCCATTTTAGTCATGCAGTCAAATCATGGTTTTATGACAGAAAGTTAAATAATGTTTTCAATGGCATATTGAAGTGATTAAAAGCTTGGAGTGGTCAGTCAAATTCTAATTTATCTCAGGAATATGTTTGAAGAAAGACTTCCTTCTAAAGGTGGAGCCAGATGCAGGGTGAGGTGTGGTAAGACCCAGGATTTGGGGTCAAGCCCCCGCTCCAGCACTCACTCACACAAAACCTTGATCCAACACTGACCAAGCCTTGGCTTCCCTGTCTGTACAATGAGGTTTTTAGAGCCTGTTCTGCCTACTTACTGGATTCTTATGTGAACCAAATTAAATAAGGTCACATTTGGGTATTTTCCTCTTCCTTAATAGCAGGAATATCTTATGAATCTTTTGTTCTTTAACCCCTAACCCATAACACTGCACATACCAGGCTCTTGATAAATAATATTCAATTCTGTTGCCCTTGAAATAAGCCACATTGGACATTACTATGGCCTCTTTTATAAGTGTGGGTTTGACCGTCCCAGGGGCCACTTATTCCTTTGGCCCATCATACCAGATCAAGATGCACAACTCTGATGAAGTACAGTTGGTCCTCCTCCTCTGTAACCATGGATGGTTATATCATACTATTTTCCTGCTGTCCCCATTCATCCGTACACACAATGTCATTTGTCATATAAAAGGATTTGCCCTTCAAGGTCCTAGGGTCTGTTCTGTGTTAGCTAACAACTATCCACCAAGGGACAGCTTAGAACACTGCTAAGCAGGAAATCACGTTGCAAATGATTTGTTTTATTTTAGTCTTGTCATCCTGTGTGGCTCTGCATTGCTTTATCTGGGCTGTGGAAATAGCGTTGAGTGCAAGTGGTCAGAATCAAGCCGTCTTCTCTCACTTCATCGTATTTGGCACATTTTCTCTCTGGACAACTCCAGTGGACATTTTGCAGACCTGCTAATCTCAGGAAGACTGAAGTTTTTAGAAGGCTGCTTTTCATATTTAGGGGTAAGTGGCAAGGGGAGGAAATGCTCACTACTGTTTGAGTATGTTTTCTTAGCTTGGCAAAGAATTATAACTTAATGGGATTGATTAATGACTCACACAGGAGACACAGTCCAGTAGTTTGGACTGAATGAGGCTGAGTGCCTATTTTGCTTTTCAATCTCCCAAGATCTTTAGCAGTTGTAAAGTATCTACTTCCCCAGTTTACTTTTGAGAGTAGATTATGCTGATAAAAAATTGTTCTTTGAGTGGAACTTACTGTACTATCTCTGCAGCCTTCTGGACAATGTCATTCCACCAAGAATACTACATTCAGTTTCATAGAGAGCCCTTTAAGTTATCTTGAAATGGATTTCTGAAGTTTTTTTATTTGATTTGATGGCACTTGTTTCTAGAACATTTCATTAGGGAAGGGCAGAATGTCATACTGGCTTGAGGCAGAAGTCAGTACCTAGGCATAAAGATAAAACTCAGGGTGAGTGTCAGAGGCTTGGCTCTACTCATTCAACCTTGGCATACTCCATCGTGATGGTTAGGTGGGTTAGGTGGGTTTCTATGAATCTTTCCAGAACCCCTTTCTACTCAAAGTCCCTTAAGCACAGACACTACAGCTTACCATAATTTGGTTCTTCTATTGATGGGGGTTTGATATATGTGACACTGTTGTTAGTAAGTTAATATAATATTTGAACAACAGACAGTTGAATGTGTTCTACCTGAGAAAGGCACTGATGTGAGCCTATCCAAGCTCCAACCTTTATGGAACTTATTTTCTAGTGGTAGAAAAAGAGATCATTGAATAATCACATAAATATTCAGTATGATATTAGTTGCCATGTGTGCTATGAAAAAAAATGAAGCAGGTTGAAGGAATGGAGAGGCACAAAATTCATGTTTGGATCAGGCAACCAGGAAAGGTCATTTGGAGGAAGTGCTATTTGAGCAGAGGCCTGAATGTAGAGAGGAAGGAAGCTGTGGAGATGGGTATCTAGGGGAAGTGCATGTCAGACAGATGCTCAGAGCAAGTAAAGGGCAATGAGGGATTGTGGTTAAGAAACTGGACTCTGGAATTTAGCTGGCAGGGTTCAAATCCTGGCTCTGTCAATTATATATCTCTGCATAGAATAATAAAGGTGATAGTTGGTATTCATTAAGTATTTGCAATGTCAGTTAAAATACTGAACATTTTACATGAGCTCTCTTGTTTAATTCTCAAGAATTAACCCTGCAAAATCAGTACAGTTATTCATCCCATTCTACCAACAAGGAAAGAAGGCAAAAAGAGGTTAAGGAAGAGTGACATCAGGGTTCAATCCCTACTTAAACTGAGAGCCAATAGTTTTAATACAAAATAAAATGTGAAATGAGTACAGCTAGATGTGGGAAAATTGGTTTCCTTTGCAGTTTCTCCTTTTCCTGCCAGTGAACCTGTTCTCCTCCCTGCTTTGGGCCTTTTGAGGTAGTTTGGGAAGGGAATAACCACACATTACCACTTCTTGTTCTGGATCTTCCCCTATAAAAATCATTCCTGGTCCCTAATCCTTGGAGAACCACCATCTTGGTTTAAGGAAAGTGGCAAAAGTGCCTATGGGAATTGTGACTTAGGAGAAACAGAAGCAATGGTCTTTGCTTTGCAAATCATCAGCTGTGTGACCTAGGCCAAGCCATTGGGTCTCTGAGCCTCAGCTTCCCCTACATGAAATAGATTGATAATATTACTAGTGCGTGCCTCACCTAAAGTCATTTCTCCCATGCAAATCAAATAAGGTCATACATGATGATGTAAATTGTAATACATAAGCTATATTTGATCACAGCATATTGTTATAAATATGCAAACATACTGTGATGTTTAATTTCTTCATTATTAGAATATATTATTGTGACAACCTTCTGGCCCTGTTTTATATTTTCCATCTCTAATGTCATGCCCTCCTATTCCTTCCAATTCTTCAAATTTCATTTCTCAGGACAATAAAAATATTTCTTGGACTTTCACCAATAGTTTAAAACTTTATTCTCTGGAAACCAGATAAATTAGAGCAGTTTGTACCTTTTGAAATTGAAGCTATTTGACTGTAATTTCTACCACATGTATTTGTTTTGTTGTACAAAATAATCTTAGTTAACCAGAATTCTGGGAGGAATGAAGTTTTAAGTAACTAATTCTTGGCTAACTAAAAAGCAAAAATGAATTTATAAAACCCTCTCTCTTTTTATACTGTAGAAAATATTTTTGAAATACATAGGCTACTCCTCTAATTTAGATGGTGAAGCCTAGTGATCCTTATAGGGTGTGTGCCCTTGTGCACAGTGTGCAATTATTTTATGGAGAACAGAATTGCCATTTTGAGCACCACTGCTCAAAACATTGTACAGAATTGTATATGGTGTTGCAGTTGTGGACAACATAGGAATTGAATTACACATGAAATGTCTCTAGACCAACACCTGGAGGAGTAAAGTCTTATTACACATTAAAAGGGTGTTAAAGCTGCATGGTAGTTGAGGGCTCAGGCTCAATGCCAGTTCCCTTGGGTTGGAATCCTGGTTGGTTACTTAGTAGCTCTGTGGCTATGGATAAATTACTTAACTTCTTTGAGTTCTTAATTTTTTCATTGGTAAATGAAGGTAATAACACCTACTGCTTAGAGTTATTCCAGGAAGGATAATGACTGATGCATTGGTGCCCTGCAAAGGTAGGAATGCTTGCTATTGTTGGTTGTGATGAGAACTTAGTATGTCTTTAACATATTAATTCTGAACCATTCTAGAAAACATGTACTATTATTATCCTTATTTTACAAATGAGAAAATTGAAGAATAGACATAGTGAGTAACTTGCCTGAGGCCACTCAACTTGTTCTAATGGGGCTGACAACTTATCCTGCATCTGCCTGACTCCAAATCCACCATCCTAACCATCATCCTAAACTTGCATTTCCTGATCTCAGTCCTTATCACCTTTCTTTACCTTTTTTTCAGTAACTTTTTAAGGTATTGAACAGTCAAAATTAGAGATCTGATTGCTTCATTCCACTTAATAGAGGTTTTTGAGTGCTGTGGGAGTAACCTTGATTAAATTGTTTTAAAATTCATATTTATTTGTTTCAAGTCTACTAAGGCATTACCTTTAAGATTGACCTTGCAGAATTGGATTCTTCTTGGCTTTGGAATACATATTCTGGGATTTTTTTTTTTTTTTTTTTTTTTCAGTTAATGTGCTGCCTTCTTAGAATGTATTCTTCTAGAAGTCTGGGGTAAACTTAATGGAACATAGAACAGTCCACTCCTGTGTGAGTGAATATTGCTATTCCTCCACATGGGACTTGACTTGGCATCTGTGAAGATGGGGGGAGAGGGTGGAGAAAGGTGGCATGAACGAGTCTGCCTTTTCCAGTCATGGCAATGGGTCATGGCTGCATTTTAAGAGAAGGGAAAATCACTTTTGCATCCCAAGGTATAAAACGATGATTCATGCTGGAATTGGTCCAGAATGTTGGTTAAATAATCCAGATTGACAAGTAAAGCTAAAAGATCTTAGAAAGACAAAGTAGAGAGTTGGAGCATAGATACAGATATATAAGAAGCTTAGATTCATTGGGAAAATGTGGGCAAGTAAGAAAAAGAGCGTAGGAAAAGCAGAGGACATAACATTAGAAACAAACCAACCAAAGAAGTGTTTTTAAAGAGACTTTCCCAATCTCCTTAGATAATCCTAGGAACTCCATACTCCTTACCCAGCGTACTATGGGTTATCCAAAGAAAACCAACCTCTCCTTGTAAACAAAGTGGAAATTTCCTTCTTTCCAAAAGAGCCCCAGTTCCAGCCATAGAGGAAGCAAAGAGGCGAAAACACATTTCTGCCTGAAATGACCTCCTATTTTAAGAAAAAACAACAGCCCCAAAAGAAGGAAAGGAAAACAAAGTTCCACCCAGAAGGAAATTGTATGTAAACAGCCCAAAGGGAGCCTGAGATGGAAAGGGCTGGAATACTGAAATAAGCAATGAGTGAAAGGCATCATTAGCCTCTGACAATGTCAGAATCTGAACTTTGGGACAACTGCTTTGTGATTGACAAAAAGGGGTCGGGGGTGGGAAGAACCAGACAAAAGCAAGCTGGCTGAAAAGTCCCCTCAGCAGCCTGGAAACTTTGATCTTTGAAGTTTGCCTATTTTTTCAAGACTCTGCTAGTGTGTAACCCAGGGAAGATCAGCAACCACAAAATGTTGGCTATAATTTTCTGCAATTTGTCACATGCCCTCTTTAAGCCCTGGTGAGATGGTTTCCTTTTGTTTCTAAGCTGTATCCTGGATGGTAGCAAGGTAGTTCAAGCAAGATAAGAGCAAATTGGAATCTTCCTTCAATTTTCCTAAGCCTGGAGGCTGTATTAACCCGAAGGCTTGTTTTTTCTTTTGCATATGTATTTTTTTTGGCTTACACAGCATTAACTTTCCTCCTCTTTTTGGATTGAGCATTTAAAAATCAAGAGATTCCAAATGAAGGTTTTATTTTTATTTACTCTTGCAAAAATCAGATGGTACAGATCCCAGTGTGACAACGTCTTCTGAAACTGAGTACCTGCCTCCCCACTTAGATGGGGCATGCCCTTGACATTGCACTTGGTTCTGTCATCTGTTGACCCTTCCATGGGGATTTCTATTGGGGTCTAAGCTGATCCATATATATCTTTGGGGTATCTCCTGTTTAATACAGATTTGTAACAGCCTGCTGGGAAGGTTGCTGAGGCTTGTGTTTGAGTGTGGTGTAAAGTTATAATTGGTTGTGGATGCTCTCTTGGGGCACAGAGGGAGTAGTAGTGGTAGCACATCTGCTCTGAACTTCCCTATATGATGAATCCTGTCTTCATCTTGCCTTTAAATAGGATCCAGCCTGTTCTTAGCACACTTTCTCTACAACACACTCTCCAGATCTGGAAGTGTTCGTTTAATCTCTAAACCTGTACTAAAATCTCCCATATAAAATCTCATTCACTTTGTATAAATCTCATTCCACTCACCTTCTTTCAGGGATCCTCAACCACTTTACAAGCAGCTCCTGGAATAGTTTAACAAGGCCTCAAATAAGTAAGAGAGAACTACATTGATCAATTGTAGCACACATTTTAAGATGGCATATGAAGTGTTCTTCCATTCATTTCCTTGTCCGATGGTCCGTCTGTCCATCCACCCTTTTAGCCATTTCCTAGGACACTCCCAGCTGCCTTCCACAGGAACTAAGCCTGCAGGTATTCTCTCCTCTTCTCTAAGTGGCTTTCACATTCTCATCATGGTTCTCTACCTACTGCTCCGTGGCTATTCCTTATAATTCAGTGGAGGCCAGTATGTAACCAACCCTTTCACACAAAATGGCCTGCCAGAAGTCCAGGGGTGAATTACTTTTCAAAAGTCTCCAACCCTTAAATGAAACCCCTTTGGTGCTTTTAGGGATTCTGTTGTTGGAGCCACAAGGACCCTTCAGAAAAATACTTGGAGCCAGCTGGTCCCTGCCATCATTGAAACCCAAGGGGAGGAGCTCCACGGGTGAGGAACTGCTCCCTAGATGTCTTGAAGTTGCTTGTATTTCAAAAGAATTCAGCTTACCACCTCTGTGGCTTTTAGCCTCTCTAATAAAGCAGTTTTTAAAAAGCTAAAAACGTAATCTGCCTTTTAAATCTGCTCTTCCTGCTGAGTCTAAATGGGGTTGCAGCAGAATGCCTGGCCAGCATTCGAGCTCCCTGAAGTCAATCAGCTGAAATGGGGTTGCTTGGGGGTTTGAAATGTATTTGAAAACACTCCGGGGGTGGTGCAAAATAACTGAACAAAGGCGAATTACATGAAAGGAAGAAGCAGGTGGAGGCTGATAAAGCTAAAGAATCTCTTATATATTTTGGAAACATCAGAAACTGAGACAGGGTTGCTGACCTTAGAAGTTTATCTGTTTGATCAAAAAAAAAAAAGTTTTCCATTTGGCATTAGAAAGATTATGCTAATGAACATGGCTTCAAACATACAGCTCTGAATAGCCAAGAATATACAGTCTACTTGGAGAAATACCCAAGTCCCCAAAGAGGAATGAAGGCTAACACATGCCACAGGCAGGACGAGCATTACTATGATATTTTTCAGCAGCTTTGCAGAGGACGGCATAGTGAATTTTCTTCATCCTATTGAAAAGGCAGAAGAGTTCTCTGCGAATTGACTTTTTGACAAAACAAACTCTATCATTCTATTATAACTCATTGGAAAAAACCAACATAAACAGTACCATGGGAAAAAATCTACTATAAATAAACTGAAAAAAATTATAAACAGCATTAAGATTGTGGCATGCAATAGATGATACTCTTAAAAATTTCCTGACAGACAATGCATCCATGGATCAAAGTCACTTAGAATAATGGTAAAACATAAGGAAATATATGCAAACTTGGGATTACCCAACAAAGATACAATTTATCTGATAGGGTAAATTTGAATGATTTCCAGGGGAGATCTCCCAGGGAATTAAAAAAGGAACAAGATCAGTTTCCCAGTAAATTTGCTCATTGGAGTTACATGAACTGTCTTAAAAATTTACTTGGCCAAACTGAACTGTATGCTTGCAAGGGAGAATAATTTAGCAATGTGAAGTATACTGCTAAAATATAAATTTCTATACAAGAGGGTATTGACATCACCTTTCTTATACTTTTTGTGTTACCTTGTGATAACAAGCTAGCAGTTCTTGTTCTCTGTGTTGGATGATGGTATGGAGGTATAAACTTGAAAATACTGCTGCCAGGACTCAATTGCTTGCTACCCTTTGAAGGCCAATGTGTGTGCTGAAAGAAATGCCTCAGAACACTTGAGAAGGTGGGTGCATATGAGTAAATTGCAAGGGATTGAAGTATTGGTTTGGATAAGAATGGAAAAATTCAGATGCTTAGCCAAGGCAGTTCCAAATGACTTTGATCTGTATATCTCAGGAGAACAAGCTTGTGCCATTCCAGCGTTTTCTGGTTTTGGCCAGGCAAAGCATATAGTAAAGAAATAAATAAAAAATAAAACCCAAAGTTTGTAATGGGTTTTTAGAGTTTCTACTCCTGGCTGCAAATGGGAGACAAAAGGCAAATAGATATTGTTTTAAAAATGCTAAGCCAGGCCTTTTCTAACCTCAAAAAAACATTGGGGTTTGATTAGGTTCAGATTTGGGGCAAGTTTCAGGATAGTGTTTGTTCTAGCAACTTCCTCCCCATCTCTGTGGAAAGTCTGTTGGAGTCTGTTGTGGTTCTGGAAGCCATGCTCTGAAGGCTCTAGGCTACGGCGTCATGAGACAGGCTCCAATCTATCATTTGTGCCTCTGCCCACGCTTCCTTCAGTGTGTTCCTTGGAACTGGGCCTCACTCCCCTGCATGATCCTTTCCACCACTAAGGACAACCCAAACCCTTTCTCATCCAGTTCTCTCTGGTGGAGCCTCTTTACTTCCTCCTACCTCCAAGTCTCTCCTTCTTTTACCTCCCACCTCAAGCATCTACTTTCAGCTCCTGCAGAGAGGAGATGTCTCATTTCCGCTTTCAGTTGGGCTTCATTCCACTCCTTAAGCCATGCCTTAGACCTGGAGGGATTCCTCAGGTCCAATCAATGAGTGCTTTTGGTTGTATCATTCATTCAGATCTGGAACCCACTGCTATCTAGGATACAATATCTTCCAGAAGGAAAAAGTGTGCTATCTGCTTCGAAATAAAAGGGAGTGAGGGTCGGTGGTACAGCTCATGGGTAGAGCATATATTTCTGCATGTACAAGGCTCTGGCTCCATCTCCAGCACCAAAATTAAATATATCTCCAAAAAAAGGGAGCCAGAAAATTTTTTGTGAGAGTCTAATATGCTTTAAGCACCATACTAAGCTTTAGGTAGGATACTGAAACTTCATATCCATATAATAGTGCATAACTCATATTTTCATAAAGATCAAAAGAGGTAATTGATGTCAGACACTTAACACAGGGCATGGCACACAGAACTCAATAAACATGGGTTGTTATTATTCTTTAACTTCCTTCTTTGGAAGGAAGGAACTCCTCAATCTGTGCCTTTTGGTTAGGGTCTGCTACAATGACTTATTATTTATAGGACTTATAAATGTTTGTTGAATGACTGAATAAATGAACTCTAACCAGAAACATCCCACTACTATTACTAATTTTTGTTGTTAACAAGATATTCTTTAATAATTTATGTTCCTTTATGAAACCTTAGTTTTGAAGAAGAATATGACATCAATATGGTCCAGATAAGGCAATAATTTTCCACATATTTCATCTTTGGTTTTCTTCCTTCATCTTATATTATTATCCCTGAATTATAATGAGCTATGTACTTTTCTGTTCAGATGAATACAAATATATTACTTTAATACCTTGTTTGATAAACTCAACTAGAAGCGGTAATGTTTTGCAGACATAGAAACTAACTTGAAATCTAGCCGTGGGAACACAAAAGTGTAAGAACATAGACCATTGCTTGAAAAAAATTAAAAAATAAAATAAAATTGAGAAAGCCAATATAGGCAAATGTAGGGACAGCTTGATTTGGAATGAAGTCTTATAAAGTGCTCTCCAGGGTCCTTCTGGCCCTAATATTAACATTATGTGGTTTTATTTAATAACAACAACTTATATTTATATTGTTCTTCCAACCTTTCAAAAACTCTTTTGTATTGTCCTATTTAGTACAGGGCTACTACACATGGAACATGTGAGAAAGAAGAAGACATAGGCCCTATTCTATATATTCTTTTTTTAAAAATGTAATTCACCTTACTCTGTTAAATAGTCAATCACAAATATTTAAATTAAATTTAACATACTATTTTGTCTTGCAGAATGTTAGAAAGGAAAGACCTAGGGACCTTGTGGTTACCTTATTCATCATGGAGAAGGAAAAGTGAGAGAACCAATCCAATATCATTGGCTTTGTGCTGAGATCTCTGAACTCACAACGGGGTGCTCTTCACAAGACATCATTTTCACTGAATTGCTTGCTTGCTTGGTAATACCGACAGTCCCATTCAACCCAGAAAATCTCTCAGCAAAACAGAGAGATATAAGTAATGATGAGAGTCTACAATCAGAGAAAGAGGACATTTTGCTAAAAAAAAAAATTTGAAAAACTGAAGTGATTTCTGCTTGGTACCTCTATTTTACAAAGGGACTGGCTCATGTATCATATACATTTGGGGAAAATCTACTTATACTTTTCTCCCCCAGGTTTCCCTTCACCTTCTATTTAAAGTTTACATTTTTACTTATATTCTCTTAAACTTTTGCAGCATCTCATTTTGTAAAATCTATTATGGAATTCTATTTGTCCCAATACATTAAGTATTAAGTTTAGAAGTTTGTGAAGACAGTTAACACTAGTTCTGAATTTATCCTCAAGAGAGGCAATGCCAGGGATTAGAAATTCTTAATCCTTAATTTATTTTTGTGCTAAAAAACTAACATAGCTTTATGTACTGACATTTAAAGTTTGAATGGTACATTAGTGTAATTTTCAAGATTTCAACATGAACATCTATTTCATTTTTTTAAAAGACTGTAAAATTACTTCTCTTTTTGGGTATGATAAATTCTCATTGCAGCATGGAGTTTCTGATTTAAAAAGTCTTTTGTAGAATTCACATGCTAAATATCAAACTAGGTGTCAAACTTTGCAAAAATATAAAGAAATTAGTGCTTTCAATTTTATTAGCATGTAGAAGCAGGAGTTCTCTGGCACACATTTGAATACTAAAAAATTTACAGTGATGTTAATGCAAGAGACATTTATCAACTCTAGAATGCAGAAATCACCCAGCTGGGTGCTGTGAGAGCTTCTTCCACCAGAAGCTTATCACAAACTAACAGATCAGGGAAAACAACAGACCCCCCAGGGTAAGTAGTTTTGCTTTTGCATGCTACTCAATCTCTATTCTCAACTCTACTTGTATAGAATGAAAGCAACCATGAATAATACAGAAAAGGAAGAGAGTGGCCATGACCTGACAAAACTTTACAAACGGACACCGAAATTTGCATTTTGTATAATTTTCATGTGTCACAAAATGCTATTTTTATTTTTATTTTTTTTCACCCATTCAGAAATATTGACAAGACATTCTGAGCTTCTGGGCAGTACATAAGCAGGTAGTGGGCCAAATTTCACACTATATCTTATGGCATATATACACAAGAAGAGGCCAATGTCATCACATACTTGGTTGACATACAGAGCAATATGAAATTGAGTGTGGCATTTCAGAAATACCTGTTTGAGGGAAAGCCAAATCATACTAGGCCTCTCAGGTATTTTGACAATAAGGAAAATCTCTGATTGTCATTCTTCTATTTAAGTTGCTTCTATGTCTCCATACTATTGTCTGAATAAACAAAAATCAGCATTAATGAATTATAATATGTGGCAGTACTTTCAAATACCTCACTTGATTGTGCTTCTCTTTGTTGCACTTCACAAATACCACACTGAAGTTTCACACACTGAAGGCTTGTGACGACCCTGTTTCAGGCAAGTCTCTGAATGCCAGTCATCACAATAGCATGTGCTTATCTGTGTCTGTGTCCCATTGTGGCAATTCTTGTAATATTTCAGACTTTTTCATTATTATTATATCTCTTATAGTGACCTGTGATCAGTGATCTTAATGTCACTATTATGATTGTTTTGGGGTGCTACGAACTGTACCCATGTAATCCTAGGAACTTAATAAAGATTGTGCATCCTGACTGCTCCTCAATCACCTGTTCCCCATCTGTCTCCTTCTTCTGGAGCCTTCCTGTTCCCTGAGACACAACAATACTAAAGTAAAGTCGATTCATAATCTTACAATGGCCTCTAAGTGGTCAAGTAAAAGGAAGATTTACACTTTTCTCACTTTAAATCAAAAGCTAGAAAAGATTAAGCTTGGTGAGGAAAGAATGTAAAAAGCTGAGACTTGCCAAAAGGTAGGCCTCTCATACCAAACAGGTAGTCACATAGTGAAAGTAAAAGAAAAGTTCAGAAAAGAAAAGAAGGAAATTAAAAGTGCTACTCCAGTGGTCACATGAATGATAAGGAAGTGAAGCAGTCTTTTTGCTGTTAAACGTTCCAGTGACCTGGGAGGGCAGATCCACCATAATATTACCTTAAGCCAAGTTACAGCAAGAACCTAACTCTCTTTACTTCTGTGAAATCTGAGAGGTGAGGAAGCTGTGCAAAAAAAGTCTAGTGGAGGTTTGTTCATGGGTTTTAAGGAAAGAAGCCATCTCCATAACATGAAAGTTCAGGGTGAAGCAGCTAGTGCTGGGGTATATCTGCAGCCAGCTCTCCAGAATATCTGAGTAAGATCACTGATGAAGGTGGCTACACTTCACAACAGATTTCAATGTGGATGAAACAGTCCTCTGTTAGAAGATGCATGTAGGACTTCATAACCAGAGAGACGTCAATGTCTGGTTTTCAAGCTTCAAACAACAGACTGGCTTTCCTGTTGGGGGCTTATAAAGCTGGTGACTTTGAGTTGAAGCCAATGTTCTTTACCCATTCTGAAAAATCCTATAGCCCATAAGAATTATGTTAGATTTACTCTGCCTGTGCTTTTTAAGTGAAACAACACAGCCTGGCTGACAGCACATCTGTTTACAACATGGTTTACTTAATATTTTAAGCCTACTATTGAGACCTACTGCTCAGAAGAAAAAAAAAAGATTGCTTTCAAAATATTACTGCTCATTGACAATGTACTTAGCTACCCAAGAGCTCTGAAGGCAATGTATAGCAATATTAATGTTGTTTTCATGCCTACTGACATAAAATCTATTCTGTAGCCCATGGATTGAAGAGTAATTTCAACTTTCAAGTCTTATTATTTAAGAAATATGAGAGAAAAGTACAAACAATGCTGTCACATCAACAGGGTTCTGAGGTGTTTGGGGAGCCCACCAGATCGGAACTTTCTGAACTTCGTTCCCAAAGAAATCACGACCAATATGTGGAATAGTGGATTTGAAAGTTATAGCAGATCCACCACTTTTGGGGGATCCAGCAGCTACTCTCAGTCCCTGGGGGGCTTTGGATCACCAACACTTTCTCAAGCTAAAAAGAAATCAAGAGCCTGAGCCCAGCACATTGTACCCTGTACCATACCTCAGCTGCTTTCTGCTACTCTGGTTGATGAAGTGGTCAAAATTGGGAATGTTGAAATTTCACAGGTCACTATTGTGGGAATAATCAGACATGCAGAGAAGGCTCCAACCAATACTGTTTGCAAAATAGATGACATGACACCTGCACCCATGGATGTTCACCAGTGGGTGGACACAGATGACACCAGGGGTGAAAATCCACTAGTTCCTCCAGAAACATATGTGAAAGTGGCTGGCCGCTTGAGGTCATTTCAGAACAGAAAGAGCGTGGTAGCCTTTAAGATCATGCTCCTGGAGGATATGAACAAATTTACCACACATATCCTGGAAGTAGTCAATGCTCACATGGTGCTGAGCAAATCCAACAGCCAGCCTTCAGTAGGGAGAGCATCTATTAGCAATCCAGGAATGGGGGAAGCAGGAAACTTCAGTGGGAGTAGCTTCATGCCAACAAATGGCCTCGCTGTGGCCCAAAACCAGGTGCTGAATTTGATTAAGGCTTGCCTAAAATCTGAAGGATTGAACTTTCAGGATCTCAGAACCCAGCTCCAACACATGCCTGTAGTTTCAATCAAGCAAGTATGGATTTTCTTAGCAATGAGGAGCACATCTATTCAACTGTGGATGATGATCACTTTAAATCCACAGATGCAGAATAACTGGATCTCATTGGGTACCCCAAGATATTTTCAGCTGGATCTGTTCTCAGTCTGTTGCCTCCAGCTGTGCATGTTTGGCCAGGTGACTTCAAGGAAGGAGATTCATCTGTAAAGGGTTTCAGCTGGCTTGAAACCTATTGACTGCTTTTCTGTTTTTGTATTTTGTGGTTTTGAAGCTCCAGGGAGATGGACAATTGACAGGAATGTAAACCAGGTGGAATTTCTTAAGTTTCAAGTAAGCTCATTAGGACACCAGGATAGATGGGATTAGAAGAGGGATGCTACTAAGAATTAGGCAGTTACTTAACCCCTGGGAGCTTCTGTTCTTGAATGTTTCCTGTTCAAAGACAATGAGCAGGAGGAGGGTCTGTGGACAGAGCACGAGCCAAGGAAACCACTGGCCTCTGTTTTTGTTTCCCATTCTGGTTCCGAGGTGTTACTTTCAAAATCGCATTTTCCTTCCCCTTATTGCCTTGTCTGCTGCTGAAGGTGGGTTTATATGAACATGAGGTTTAGCATGCTGGCATCATAGGATGGAGGAGGGGAAGAAATGTTCAATAAACCAGTTCCATTATTAAAATAATAAAAAAAAAGAAATACATTTCATAATGTTCTAGCTGCTTTAGATGGTGGTTCCTCTGATGACTCTGGGCAAAGGACATTGAAAACCTTCTGGAAAGGATTCACCACTCTAGATGCCATTGAGAAAAGTTGTGATTCATGGATAGAGATCAAAATACTAACATCAACAGGAGTTTGAAAGAAGTTGATTCCCACTTCCATGGATGACTTTGAGGAATTCAAGATTTTAGTGGAGGACGTAGTTGCAGATGTGGTGGAAAGAGAAAGACAACTGTAATTAGAAATAGAGCCTGAAGATATTATGAATTACTTTAATCTCATGATAAAACTTTAATGGACAAGGAATTATTTCTTGAGGATGAGCAAAGAGTGGTTTCTTGAGGTAGAAACTATTCCTGGTGAAGATTTTGTGAATATTGTTGAAATGACAACAAAGAATTTAGACTAATATGTAAACTTAGTTGATGGAGCAGTGGCAGGGTTTGAGAAGACTGACTCCAATTTTTAAAAATGTTCTACTATGGGAAAAAGGCTATCAAATAGCATCACATGCTACAGAGAAATTCATGTGAAGGAAAGGGTCAATTGCTGCAAACATCATAGAAATTTTCACAGCCACCTCAACCTTCAATCACCACTACTCTGATCAATCAGCAGCCATCAACATTGAGGATAAATCCTCTACCAGCAAGAAGCTTTAGTTGCACCACATCTGCAACTTCCTCCATATCAAATGAAAGGTACTCAGATCTCTCATTAATTCATTCAACAAGTACTTGTTGACTATGATTAAGCAGGAAATTGCTGTTTTGCAATTTACAATTGTGAACTTATACGGAGCTTATAATGGAGTGTATTTGCATTTGTGTGTGTGTGGTATGTGTGTGTGTGTATGTGTGTTCATGTGTGTGTATGGGGGGGAGCACAATAAAAGAAAGCATATCCTAAATCAGTAGTAAGTGCTTGAGAATGATGTTGGGAGATTAGTGGTAGAGTATGGACAGGAAAACTCTCGTATGTAAGAAGGCATTTAAGCAGAGAACAAAAGGAACTAAGGGACTGAACTATGGATATCTAGTGGAAGGGTATTTCAGATAGAGAAATGGAAGTGTTCAAGGGCTTGAGGCAGAGATCTGGAAGTACTGAAGTTGTGGAGGAAGAGGTTAAAAAAGTATGAGAAGGCCATGCTCTGAGATCACATCAGTCATAAGTCACAGACTTCGGAGGTTACCAAGAATAAGAAAGGATAGAAAATTGACATGATTTACCCAATGTTAAAAGAACATGTAGGCTGCTGTGTATGACTGTTTTATTGACTATGTCTTCTCAAGGACAGGGGACATGTCTTATTTACCATTTTGTCCCCAGTCACTTGTGTAGGCAGTATCCATTAAATGAGTGAGTGTTGACTAGTGTTTACCTGAAATACTGTTGAAAGGATTATGAAAAGAACTTAAAAATAGAAAAGTTCCCTGAGCTATCACGACTCCAGTGAAGCAATTTGCTTCAGTAGAACATTCTGAGGCCTTTTGTATGTATTTATTCAGTAGAGAATTGTTTTGTTTTTTTCCCTCAACATTAATCCCCAAACTAGGGTTTTTGCTGCAATAGTCAAGAAAGTCACAGCTTTCACAGCTTCTTCATGAGCATCCTGTACCTTTGTAATGCCAAAGTTTTAAAGAATAGGTCAAGGGAAAGACTTGGGATTCTAATTTTGGCTCTGTAATTCATTAGCTGTGTGACCTTTGAAAGTGAATAATCAGGCACCTATTTCTGCATGTAGCACCTATTGTATTGAGGACAGGCTCACTGTCCCTGAAATCTAGTCTTCCACACTCTGACAAAGACAGACGTGTAAAAAAATAAAATGAATGGGGGGTGGGCAGTGAGTTTGCTTTGGGGAAGCACATGGGGAAGAGCTTGAGAGCAACTATCCTGTTCAGTGACCAGCCGCTAAGAGAGAAGGGAGTCCAAGGCAGAGCTCAAGTGCAAAGCCTTGGCATTCAGCAGAGAGAGGTGTTGGTTTAGTCTGCTTTTTCACTGCTGTGACTAAATGACCCGACCAGCACAATTATAGAGGAGGAAAGGTTCATTTGAGGGCTCATGGTTTCAGAGGTTTTAGTCCATAGAAAGCTGGCTCCATTCCTTGGGGCTCAAGGTGAGGCAGAACATCATGGGGGAAGAGCATGGCAGAGGGAAGCAGCTTACATCATCAGCAGAGAGAGAGAGACTCCTCTCTCCAGAAACAAAATATATATACCCTACGGCCATGTGCCAATTCGAGTCTTCTCCCGTCACACCCTACCACTTCGGTTACTACTCAGTTAATCCCTATCAGGGGAATAAATCACTGGTTGGATTAAGACTTTTACAACACAATCGTTTCTCCTCTGAACCTTCTTGCACTGTCTCACACATGAGCCGTTGGGGACACCTTACATCCAAACTATAACAGGCATGTTCAGGGAATTGAGAAGGGTTGGGAGGAACCTGGAGTAGAGTAACTGAAGATGTGTCATTTTTGTTTGCCAGCATTTCTTCTTCAAAAAAGTCTTATCCCACTTGTCCCATGTAGTCTTCATGATGTGTCTGTCACTGTGCCTCCCTTGCCTGTCACAGGATTAGATGACCATTTGTAGTGACTTAGACTACTGGGCTGTGCAAATTGAGTCAAGTAGAACAGTCCTAAAATTAACTTAAACACATCAGGAGGGAGAAGGTCCTGATCCTTATGCATCAGGAGTTGTAAGAACTGGGTTTTTTTTTCAGTGACTGTGGTCACATTTCCTGCCAAGGGTGGGAACTTGCCTGACAATGAATTCAAAAAACTGAAGGAAGCAAATGTAAGAAATGAGGATATGTGTGTGTGTGTGTGTGTGTGTGTGTGTGTGTCTAGATAGACAGCTAACAGAGGACATAATTTGAACCACTGAGTCCACTTATGCCTAACCAGTCACCTTCCAAGACTTCTTTGTTTAATGAATCTAAAAACATCTCTTTTTTCCCATTAAGCTAGTTTGAAATGTGTATCTGTTACTTTTACCTAAAAGAATCCTGATGAAAAGATCACACAGTGGTAGAACACACACTGCAGAATAACCTTCAGATTTTTAACTGAAAAAACTTGGACTTTGGCTGGTATCTGACAAAAGAGTTTACTGTTTTGAATTTAGAACTGGGACATTGTCCCCATTGAAGGCAGCACTGGAGCCTATATCCACTCTTTATTGAATTTTGCAATCCTGTTCATTGAACTTTCTCATATCCTTATACATAATTTTTATTTGTCATGTACACAGTCTCTCAAGTTGTTCTAGTCTCCACTATATCAGGTAATTTTAATGTACACATCTGTTCTCCCTCCTTGATTTCATTGAGCTAGATTGTTCAGTGTCTATGATGTGCCAGGCATCATACTGTGTGCTAGGGATATAGTGATAAATTATTTAGACCAGGTCCCTGCTCTCATTAGACTTACATTTTCATTGGGGGAGAAATAGTCAATAAACAAGTAGAGACATAAATAAGACAGGTTGTGGCAGACTGTATGGTGGGATCTGAATAGAGAGTAACTGGGATAGAGAATTACTTCTGGAAGTTCATCAGTGAAGGTGTCTTGCCTTGTAAAGGAAACATTTGAGCTAGTTCCTCCTAAAATTATTTCACAATAAGCCTTGCAAAGAGTTAATGGATGAAAATTTCAGGCAGAGTATCGTCGTCTTTGTCGCCCGCAACAAAGACGCGATCCCAGGAATGTGTATGCAGCTCTTTATCTTGTGCGCCGTTTTTCTCTTTTTCTCTCCCGTTTCCTCCCTCTCCCGTTTCCTCCCTCTCCCTCGTCAGTCCCTCAGTGTCTCTGTCTCTGTCTGTCTCTGTCTCTGTCCGTCTCTCTCTCTCTCTCTGTGTGTCTGTCTCTCTCTCTCTTATACCCTCAGTTGACCAATCACAGAACTTCCACGTGAAGTATGCACGGGCAAACATAGACAAAGGCTTAAAGCACGAACCGGACACACGTGTGGCCAGTTTACAACCAACCGATAGGAATAACTTTTGCAAAGATACACCTGTTTACTCTGTGGCAACAGCAAAACTGGCATACCGCCAGGCGTCATCTTAGCATAGAGTGGGGGTACCCGGAATACCCCAACAGCTCCCCCTTTTTTCTTTTAATAAAGGTAGGGACCGTGCCTGTCTTAGGTTGAGTGGTCAATGCTTGTTCTTACCCGTCCTCAAAGAATGCATAGCTTGATGCACCTTCTGTCTTAGGTTGATACAAGATCACCACTTCATTACCCATCTTTGACTACCGGTCCAGCACACTAAGTCATATAGCAGGGGATCTGCCCGACTCTATGGCAGACAAGGCCTGTTGAACAGCTTGTCGATCTATTATTTGAGCCTTACGTAAGGCAATTACCCAACGGAGCAAAAATAATATTGCTATTAAACCCGAAGTTCTGTTAGTAAGATCGTTCTTCCTCAACTTCTTCTAGAATGGTGTTTCCCTCCTCTATAGAATCCTTAAATTTAGGTCTTCTTTAATTTTTCTCAAATATTTTGTAGTTTTCAATATTGTACTTCTTTAGCTGCATTTATTCTATTTGGTGTTTCCTATTCTGTTGAGGGGCTTGTTTTAAATGTTCTCTGTTGCTAATGTTTAATGCAGTTGATTTATGTACGCTGACCCTGTCATTGAACTTGTTGAATTCACATTGCATTTCTTGGAATTGTTTTATTATTTAATTCTGTAGAATTTTCTATATATATAATCATGTCAATGACAGATAGTAACTTTTACTTCTCCCTTTCCCATATTTGTGATTTTTATTTCTTTTTCCTGATTTATAAAATAAGTTTTGAATTTTGACATTTATCTTTTCCCTTATCTGATCAGATAATCATAGAACTATTCCCCTTTGCTGTTTTATTTTTTCTTATGGTGCTGGGAGTTGAATACAGTGCTTCATGCAAACTGGGCAAACACTCTACCACCGAGCTATAGCCCGCAACCCTCCTTTACTCTTTTAATGTGATAAATTATACTGGTTGATATTCTGTTTGAGATTTTAAAGGAGTTCCATTAGCTTTTAGTAACGCCCTTAGAGGACTCTCCATATGGACTCTAGACATCTCAGAGCCCATAGCTTATATAGTTAGTGGCCGCTTTCCACGTACCTAGTTTCAGTTTCACTAGACCGCCTTTCGCTTAGTCCGGATAGTCGCTAAACCGCGAACATCAAGGCTGCCTTTCCTGTTTATTAGTGGCCGCTTTCCGCGTACCTTTAACTTAATTTTATTTCCCGGTTTTCATTCACCCACCCCACGAGAGATCCCGGGTTTCGGCACCATTTATCGTCGTCTTTGTCGCCCGCAACAAAGACGCGATCCCAGGAATGTGTATGCAGCTCTTTATCTTGTGCACCCATTTCTTTCTCTTTTTCTCTCCCGTTTCCTCCCTCTCCCATTTCCTCCCTCTCCCTCTTCAGTCCCTCAGTGTCTCTGTCTCCGTCTGTCTCTGTCTCTGTCCGTCTCTCTGTGTGTGTCTCTCTCTCTCTCTCTCTCTTATACCCTCAGTTGACCAATCACAGAACTTCCACGTGAAGCATGCACGGGCAAACATAGACAAAGGCTTAAAGCACAAACCAGACACACGTGTGGCCAGTTTACAACCAACTGATAGGAATAACTTTTGCAAAGATACACCTGTTTACTCCATGGCAACAGCAAAACTGGCATACCGCCAGGCGCCATCTTAGCATAGAGCTGGGTGTACCCGGAATACCCCAACAGCAGAGGGACTTGGCAAGTACAAAGGCCCTGAGACAGAGAGAGCTTTATGGAATCCAGGTGCTAATTGAAAGCTAGTATAGCTGAAAGGGTTCATATAAGTCGGGTGGAAAAGGATACAAATTCCATGTCATGTGGAGCCTTGTCAGTCAAAGGAGTCTTGAACTATGAAAAATATCTGAAAAGTTTTAAGTATGTAAGTGGAATGGTTTGATTGACATATTAGGAAGTTTACAATGTCTAGTGTGTGGAAATGGATTACCAAAGAAATAAGAATAGAGAAGCAAGGGGTCCAGCTTTGAGGCTGTTGAAAAGTTAGGCAAGAGATGTTGCTTGGACCAGAGGAGTCATGGTGATGAGAAGAAGCCAATAGACTCAAACAGAATTAGAACTAGAAGAGTTTAATAGATCAGAGGGAGGAAAAAGGAGGACTCAAAGATGATTCCTAGGGTCTTGGCTGAGTAAATGAGTGAATGGAAGTGTCTTTTACTAAGATGGAGAAGATCAAGAAAGAAATGATTTGGAAAAATATTTTTCTAGATCTATTTTATTTTTATTTTTGATCTATTTTAGAAATTTTAAGTTTTTGCTGGGCATGGCAACACATGCATGTTATCCCAGTGACTCCAGAGGCTGAGGAAGGAGGACTGCCATTTTCAAGCCTAGCCTGGGGAACTTAGTGAGATCCTGTCCCAAAATAAAAAATAAAAAAGTGGTTGAGCACCCTGGGTTAAATCCCTAGTACTGGGGAAAAAATTGAGGAATGTTAAAATTCAGTATGAGCTACATAAAGAGGTCTGTGTTGGGCAAATCACATTCCTGGTCCATCAGTTTTTCTGGTCTATCTTTTAGAGTTGGTCACATTTGGTCCTTATCTAGCTCATGTTCTGATTTCCGGTGCATTTCCACCTTTGCTGTCAGCTAAGGCATAGGTTCATGATGTCCTATTCAGAGTCCTGGAAGGTAGCTTTGGTAAAACACATCCACACATTGGGGGGACTATCTGACTGTGCTGCTCCATGGGGTTATACCTAGAGGGATTCTGCAAGCCAAAACACTTTGTAAAGCCCAACGTGGTCACGAACGTAATGGGACTGAGGACTGAAAGCCATTTAATGTACCAAACCTGCATATTTAAACCAATTTTATTAAACCAGTTGAAAAATTATAATAAACTTTTATTTAACCAGATTGGCTATTACCAGATGGCCACAAAAATGCAGCAAAAGCTCCACATACTTTTGTGCTCTGTGGAAAGGTAATTTAACACAAAGGCTAAATTGGGTCCATAAAACTCTGAGCAACATCTTAAGAATGACTTTGTATTAATTGAGGGATAAATAATCCCTATTACTCTGGTCAGCAAAAGCATGCAGTCTGATGTTCTGTTGGTACAAGGCCTATCTGCTGTTGGGACCCTTACCTCCTGGCAAAAGTGAGGGTCATTCCTTAAAACAAAAGGGGTCATTCTGCCTCCCATCCCTCCCTTTCAGTTCACTATACTGGAATTCAGCCCTTCTTATTACTAATCTGTGGCCCAAACTCCCTCAGGTCTAGCCCTCTACACAGTGCTGGCTTCAAGGGCATGTGACCCATGCCATTGCATGGAATCCTGTGCTCAAAGAAAGCAACGGCTCTGTTGTCACTGTTTGGGAATTCTTAATAATTTTTATCTTTGAATTTGTGTCTTATAAATGAAGTGTAGTGAGATGATCAAGCTCACACCTAAGTAGAGGAGATACCTGCCCCATTTGCAGACAGCATTTGCAGTACTGTAGAAGCACAGAATTTGGGCAGATCTGCAAAGCATGGAAATTCAGCAAGACTCAAAGCAAGAACAATGTAAGCATATTCTATCCAGGTCTGTGTAGTGGAGATGACCATGTG
Organism: Glaucomys volans; assembly: GCA_020662805.1. NCBI lineage: Eukaryota > Metazoa > Chordata > Mammalia > Rodentia > Sciuridae > Glaucomys > Glaucomys volans. The sequence continues at coordinate 235,501 of JAJEJO010000710.1, read as the reverse complement.
GGAGGGAATACCAGCAGCTCCGAACGACCACACTGTCTAGTCTATTCTTCCTATGTTGTTTTGAACTCTGTCATTTCTTCTATAATTTTATTACTTCCCTGCATTATTCAGTTATACTAAAAACGTTGACATAGAAGGAAAACATGGGGCAATTCATAGTTCCTTTTCCTTACCATTTTTCTTTACTCATCAGTAAGCTGAATTTAGAGCATATTGGTAAAATATATGCATATTGAGAAGTTAAATAAGAACAACTGAGTTAGTTTTGTACAGGGATTCCATTGTTTAGGTAAGAAGTATCTAGGTGTAGCTACCTCAACAGCAAATAATGTCTTTACAATTAGCATGGTCTTCTTTTTACTTGAGTGAGAACTTTGAAATGTCCTAAAATCAGTGTGTTTCCTTGAGAATCAAAATAAGCTCTTGAAAACTCTATAGATATTAATAAATTGCCTTTTAGGTTCTTTGTTTATTGACAGTGGAAAAGTTATCAGCTGAATTTTTTAATTTAATGAGGTTTAATTCAGATCTTATTGCACTAAATTTCTCAATGAATCACTGAAAATGTAACTGTAGAAAACCCTTGTTTGGAACATCTATTGAGAAGAATCATTTCCCCCTACCTACAAAGGAGGGATCTGCACTTGGAAAGCACATCTGCATACTTACCCCAACCTCATGGCTTCATCATTGGAAAAGGAGTGATTTAAACCTGATTCCTGACTTTGAAAAGAGAAGCTGGACATGGAAAGCCACCTCTTCCCTCGTCAGTGTTCAGCCTCCTGCAGGGGCTCTTCTGCTTACTTCCTTTGTTCCCATGGGCACTGTCCCCTCATGACGTGGCCTCATGGTTCAGGTATTATAAATCTTCCTAATTCTGGGGCCTCATCCCATCAGGAAGCCCACCCATTTGTGACATATGATATTCAATATAATGTTAAATTTTGTCAATTTTTTAAAAAACATTGAGGCAATTTCCCTTGAGAGTATGTAAAATTTGAATTGAACTCAGGAGGGTAGATGAAGGGTAGATGATGGGTACTCTTTATGGGGCACCATGATGACCTGCAGGATCAATACCATTACCTCTGCTGCTCGTCGCAACCTCAGCAAAACTCCAGGGTAAGATGAAGTCAGCTGCCTGTATTTTCATTTCCACTTTTGTGTACCTTTTACATCCTATGTGGTTATAATGACTCAAGCTTAGAGAAAATTTCACATTATTCCCAAGGAAAAAAGTAAAGGTGAGGTAAGCAAAGACAGACTGTAGCCTGGTGAGGAGATTTGGCTTCCAAGATCCAGGGCTGAACTTTCCTACCCAGTCTTTTGAAGGAACAGGGAGACTTGAAAAAGCAAATTGGTACTGAGGAAGGAGACTGATCAGATTATATTACATATGCACAAATATGGCACAACAAATCCAACTAATATGTATAATTATAATGGACCAATTCAATATTTTAAAAATACAAATTGGTCCTGTGGAATATCTCCAATCTCATCATGCCCAGCAATCATTTAGATGTGGAAGGGAGATTCTGCATGGAATTTACACTGAAAATGGGAGATCTAAGATACGAACAATCAGATTATCCTGGCTTAAATGATCACCTTTGGCAAACGTGTCAAGTTATTCTAAGAGTTTTTTTCTAAAATTTTTATAACAACTCTCACCCCAGTCTCACTCATGTTCCCTCCATCAAAATGACTACAAATGAATTAACTAATTCTGTTACTTTTTAAAAACAGCAAATAGGGAACCAAAGAATATGTTTCAGAATCGTTTTTCCTTGTTTGATTAAATTAAATTCTCACACAAAACTGACTTGACTCTTAATTTTATAACTTAAAAAATTCATAAGCTTTTCTTTGGCAGAGGAGGCTTGGTGAGCTAATGAGCTCCAGATAGCTGTGGGGTGGCCCACCAGCCTCTGTGGACTCCCTAAAGTCCTACCTTGGGTTTCCTTTTTTAATGATGTCCAAAATAGATCCATTCATCTATTTTTAAACTTTCTAAAATTAGCAAGAGAAAAACAGAACTGCAAGCCGAAGCCATAGGCTACTTCATTACCTCAGTTATTAGCCTGACAAAATAAGTGACTTTCCATTAAACAGCAGTGACAGAAAAGGAGGAAGGTTTAGAGGTCAATAGCTCCTGTGATACGGATCCCCTGAATGTAGCTTTTCTCCAGGGACTGTCAGAATTAACTGCTGACAAGCTAATTGCTCTTATTCCCTAATTAACTGAGCCTTGCTTCATTAGTAGTTTGTCGCAATTGGACAACATTTTCAAGGATCTAAAGATCTACCCAATGATAATTAGTAAACAACTGAAATGAAACCAGCTTCCACTTGTTGACAAGATTAATTGAATAATTATTGTTTCATTGAAAATAAAAAGAGCAAGGAAATGTAGCTAGAGAATCTGTGCCAGTCTTTTCCTGGGCAAAATTTCCTAGGAAACACAAAAGCTTTCTGTTAAGAAGACTTGCTGAATCTCATCTTTCAAAAGAATCCCAATGTGGAATTTAATATTGAATTTGTTATGATTTATTTTGTCTTTAACAGCTTTCAATAAAATGTACTTTTTCCTGTATATACTTAACATCTGTATATATTGTTTAAAATACTAAGCACATGGACAGGTTTTGAACAGACATCTAACAAATGCTCCACACATATATAACTTTGCAAAAACTGATTCAGCAAAGTAAATTGTACTCTGAAACAACTTTGGCAAATACAATGAGGTGTATAATTTGACCTAATAGCCATGATTTTTGAAATTGTTCAACTGGCTTTTTAGTACCTGAGTGCAAAGACAAAAAATTTGCATCAAGTTTCCATGGAAATTTTTGTGTGTATGTATCATAATTAAGCACTAGTACAGATTTTGAAGTTTGAAAATTGGTCACTGTGGACGGTCTATGGTTTCCTTGTACTTAGCCTGTTTTTTTCTTGTCAAAGATGATTTCAACCTCACAGCTCAGACTGTCAGTGAAAAAAGATTCCGACTATCTCAGACATGATAGTTCCCTCTGGAGACTTGATAGACCATTAGTAAAAACCCATTTTAAAAGGTCTGGATATTTGCCGACCCTTCTATCAGTGGGAAATAAAATCTCTCCGATGACTATGGGGATGTCTCTTCGTCTTATCAGAGAAGGAAGAGGGAGTCCATCATTCTCTTCCCAAATGGGATGCATTATTGAACAAGTTTGAAAGCCAAGGGCAAACTCTGAACAAAGACTCTAGAACTGGGGTGCTCATCCACCAACTCTATGAAAGTTACCATAGGGATATTATGACACTAAGTCGAGGAAATAGTGATGGTGGAGACAAAAATGGTGGTGCCATTTATTGATCAACTGCTAGTGCTAACTACTATACATACATAACTGCATTCAATCCATATGAGGATCCTTGCAAGACAAGTTTTCTTCTATCTCAAGTTTATAAATGAGGAAACTGAGGCTCAGAAAAATTTGGGTCCTTTAGAGAGTCACAGAGTTGATCCATGGAGAAGGCAGACTGAAATCCAGAAATTTCTGGCTCCATAACCATGATGGCATCCAAGAAATTACCCATTCTATTTGTGGTTGTATAGAATATAGATGATTCGGACTCAGACATGTAGAGAAGAAAAAAATCAGTTCATCTGGGTCCATGAATTAAAAATTATATCTCATGGAGAAGTCCCATTGGTCATGGCACCAGGAGTTACATTTGTGCTCACCACAAATAGAGAAAGGCAAGAGCATTTTTTTTTTCTGTCTGAATTGACTTCCATTCTTAGCTAGAAGACCCTATATGGCTCTCATAATAGAAGCTCTATTGGAAGGGATAAGGTAAGACAACCTCGTAGAGTAGACATTGAATTACATCAGCAGGGCGCTTAGCATTAGTGCAGAGCTCAGGGAGGGTTAGGAAAGGAAAGACTTGTAACTGTCAGGAAAATCCACATGCTGGTGAGGAAAGAATACCAGTTAGGGAATCAGGAAACCTGGATTCATCCTGGCTCTACCCTTTGACTCATTCCAGGCAAATCATGCAGGGACGTCTGATCCTCAACCCAAGTAAAATCAGAATCCTTCTCTTCACAGTTGATTTTGGCTAACACAAATATGGGAGGGTACTGAAGGCCCTTATATGTGGACCAGAGAAGCTAAAGGAGGGCCATGATAGGCCAATTCTGCACAGTAAAGACTGATGCCAATAACACTCCCACTGAGTGAGTAGGACATCTAGATTCTTCATCCAGACATAGAAGGGACAGGTCAATACAGCAGGTGGGTAGCTGGTCACCCTCCCCTCTATGACCAAAGCACATTCAGGTGTCTCTGTTTTACATTCTGGGTTTCTGGGTGAGCCTTAATTTGAAGGAAAGATTCCTTAGTGGAAAACAAAACAAAAAACTAATAACTTTGAAAATCTGTGGCTTAGAAGAACTTTAAGCTCCTTTCTACTCTGTGTTTCTATGAGTAGGGGAAAATTGAGACTGAAAGTGAGAAAGGAGAGTCCTAATGGGAAAAGGAGACCATCTTGATAAGATCTGAGAGAACAAATGGCTAGACCCAGCTGTGCCTGGAGTCTTTGATTGGCCAGCGACCCCAATGGGTCACAGCTGTAGAGGGGCCTGACATCATTCATTCAAATGCAGATGCAATCTGACTGGATTAGTGGCCAGGCTAAAGATTCTCCCTCAGGCCTCCTCATTATAATTAGCAGGCATGTTCATTGTAGGTTTGGTTTTACTAATTGATGTTTCTTATAGGTTTTTCCTGGTGGGGTTGATATTTTCAAAAAGGCCTTGAAATGCAAATCTGCTGCCAGTTACAGAGACATGTGGCCCAACTCTCAATCCCGGTGTAGGAGAAATTCTTGTTAAAGGTATACCTCCGTTCCAATAAGTTTCATGCACATCAAATCTAAAAGTTCAAATGCAACATGGAAGCAGCTCTCTCTTGGAAAGTAGAAAATTTTAAGGCATGTAATTACCTGCTAACTACTTAATCTGTTTATATTGTGTTTATTGAAGGTGGTAGACAGCCATATTATTTGAGGAAGCATGGGTGTTCCTAGGTCACTTTCTGAATAATTCATTTCAAACAGACTACCTCATAGGAAATGCATCTTTTACTTTTCCTCAGAAATGTTTCAGAAAAGGAAAATAGAAAATGGTCTTTAAAAATGGATAAATACCAGGAATGAGAAAAAAAATTATTTATTTACTACTAACAATGTTCCTGATGGTTGTTTGTTTTTATTGGAATTCTCTGTAACAGGACATAAAAGATTAAGATATCCTATAGGACTGATCATACACTCTGTTTATTACAGCTCTCCACCAGGAATATGAAGGAGTAATTCCATTTAGATAGAGGCTGGCATGTTTTACTCATAGTGTTTGTAGGTAGAAGTTTAAAAGGTCATGTTCTGTAAATGAAGAAAACATAAATAGAAAATGCCCACATACATTTGGACATGGAGGATTCAATGATTTTATAGAGGACTCTATGTAGGGTGCTCTTTGAGAACTGGTGAGGGATGTGAAGCTGAACATATTGTCCTTTTTTATAATCCTAGTGGGGATAAAGGATATAGGCACACGGAAAGAACAACAGAGTGGAATATCGCCACTCAACACACTTATTGAATACTTTCCATGGGTAGCATGATACTCTCAGAATTAGTACTACCAAAGTGACTTAGGGCTGTCCATGGCAGACTCTGAGTTTGGTCATAGTGCATTGTGAGGGTGTAGATACACTGCACAGAATAGGCCTAGAGTGCTGGAGCACATAGTTAACAAAGATGTTCGACCCTGGAAATTACCTTCAAACATTCAGATCTTTCCTCAATGCTACTGTTTTTAGATAACCAGACAAGAAAGGAAGCAAATGTTGAAAGTGACCCACAGCCTCGTTGCAAGACCAAGTTTTCCTAGTCTGCCCTATTGTCCCTAGCCCTGGACAAACTCGAGTTTTTTGGGCTTGTGGGCTGATTGTGACATGGCCACCCAGGAACATGATAGGGACTGCTGGATTGTCCCAGGTTGCCTCCTCAATGTTTGATCCTTCCAGAACCTCACATGAGTGCACTGGGGAGCTGAATTTTTACTAATATTCTAATTCTTTATGCAGGGATCACACAGCACACATAGCCCTCCATCCTGGAAAGACCTGAAAATAACTGAATGACTACTTATGTTTTCAGGGATGTAGGAAAGCCGCAGTGTATTGCCCACCCTTCCTCCAGGGTCCCCAGAAGGCAACCTTTCTTTTCAGTTCAGTAAGTCCAAGAAGCCATATTATATCACTTTTTCATTTATCTGAAGAATTTATTTTTTGTAAAAACCTGAACAGCTTTGGGAAGTGATTGCATATCCTACAAAAAGAAATAACGTGCGAACTTTTACTAGGATGTCATATTTATCATTTATACCTTAGAAATAACTGAGATAGGAATTTGGGGATAAAGGGAGATAAACCAAGTGTCAAAGGAAGTGCCATAAAACTTTGAAATGCAGGAAACATCCATGAACAGCTGACATCCTGAGGGACATGCCTTTGGCCCTTGCCCTTGATCTAATACTCTTTAACATGAGACCATGTGCAATTGTTGGAAAACTGGTGTGAAATTGTGTAGCTCCACCCTGCCTCCACCTTGGTCAGACCCTAGCAAATTTACCCTCTGTAAATATTAACACCCCACACCAATGGGTTGCTGTCTGTTTCTGTGGAGATGGCCCATATTCTCTCTTGAAGGTGTTTTCCTTGATTTAACCCCAAAGGTCTCTCTCTTGAGATGGCCCCCATTCTTCCTTGAATATTTATCTATTTCCCTAAATAGACCTCTAACCTTCGACTGGTGCAGGCTGAAATTCTTTTCCATCACACATGCCAAGAACCTGCTGAGTCAAGTTCCCCCTTCTCTGGGGGAACTCCTGAGACTATTCTTTGGAGACAGCTCTTCTCCCATGACAGAACTTGTTATTAAAGCAGGTGTCCCCTTGTCTGTCTCTCTGGACTCTTATACTGGACACACATACTTTAATTTTGCTGATGGGTTCCTCAGTTCATGTTACCAGCTCTTCTCACCATCACCTTCACTTCCTGAATTCAATGAGACATTCCCCATGTATTCCTTCTGTCTGTCAGGATAGGAGGAATAGAGCCCGAAGGCACAGAATGACCTTGGCCTGAGGGGAGAGGCTGAAGTTGCCCTGGTATGTACCAGCTGCACAACATGCCTGCTTGGCTTCTGAGATGCTGAATGAGCTGGAAAATCACAAGGAGAAGTCTAAGAAGTGAGGACTCCAAATGTACATTTTTACTTCAGCAGTGAGTATGTTTTATTTGTGTGGTTCTGTTCCGAAAATGATATTTCTGTTGATAATTTCATGGAAATATTTGTATAATTTAACAATACAATTGATTGGTTTTAATGGAATATACACCCCTATATCCCTGGGAGCCTGTTTTCTCTGCAGGAGTATGATTGAAATATGGGGCACATTTCCAAAAGAATTGCTAGACAATGCTACAATTTATAGCAGACAATGAATATATCAAAGCAGCGTGTGTGCTAATGGTTAATTTTTCCTCCCAACACACCCACAGACCCTACAGACTCATTTACACATTGGGTTAATTTATCTGTAGTATCACCTTACTTACATCTTGCTTTTTCACCAGTTTCTTGTTGCAACTGCTAGGTGGGTCCCTGGGACCTGTGTGAGTCCCATTAGCTGCATTCCCATAGCTTCCACACAGCAGGACAATCTATTATTTTATCAGCCCCATTCAACCTTACAAAAAGATCTGTTTCTACGTGGGCTGATATTCTGAGTGCTGATTTCAGACCAAGGCCTGCTGCTCTATTAGCTTTTTTCTTTCCATATGCCTGAATGCAGAACCCCAGAAAGGAGGAGATGAATGGAAATGCAAAGGAACTCTCAGCTCTAGTAGATGCAATGATTGCTTCACAAATTTCATTTGCACAGATGTCAAAAAGAAAGAGCGAAAGTAAGCCCTTTGTGAAGAAATGTAAACGTGTTGTAGCAGATGCTTTTTCTATAATAGGAGGAGACTGATATAAACCAATATGGCCCTGTTGTTTTTTTCTTAAAATTTGTGTTAATAGGCTGTCAGAAAGCTGCATGCACTTGGTTATATCATGCTGTCCATTGATTTCTAGCTTTTGAATAGCTTTTAATTAAAAGATTCTTTTCATAGACTCTTGACTTAGAAGCATGGTGAATACTCTTGGGTAGAAATTGTAATTGGGTGTTATGGACCCTAGTAACTGAAGCTCATAGGATATGTGTCAACCATATACATCCTTCCTTCATTGTTTAAATCTGCTTCCCTTCTTACGGATCAAGCTTGACCTGTAGCTGAAGGGCCCTGGAGTGAGTGTGGAGGAGGCTTGGCTGCCTTTTCAGTTTTTCCCTCCCTCTGACCCCCTAAAGTGGAGGGAGACAAGGTTGGTTTAAGAGCCTACTTTAGTTCTCCCAAGCTCAAGTCACCAACAGTTTATTGCTTTATTTAGGAAGTACGCACTGTGCTTCTTTAATTTGGCCAATTTAATTCCAAAACTATGAGGTAATATTTTTATGTAGCAGAATGATTTGGGATCCTTTTCATTACTCTATTTAAAAAACTTCAAACCTTTTAAATAGCATTAAACATATTTGCTCCTGAGAGTTTCACGAGAAGTTGCCTTTACGTTTTGGTCTAGTGTTTCTTATACTTATTTTTGGTCTTCTTTTTTCAATTTTCTTCCATAGTTGGTAATTAGTTTTGTATCCCTTTTTAACATTTTCTTTTGTTGTTATTGAGGTATGCTTTACATAAAGTGCAAAAATATTAAGCATAGATGTAGCTGGATGGTTTTGGATTTGTATAAACATGTGTCACTACCACATAGAATTAAAAAACCAAACATCTCCAGCATTCCCGGGGGCTCTCTTTTTCTTCTCCCTAAAGAGATCATCATTCTAACCTCCATCACACATATCAGTTTTGTTTTTTTCTTGAGCTTCTGAGGAAGCTCATCCAGCATTTACTCATTTCTGTCTGCCTTCTTTTGCTCCTTAGGTTTTTGCAATTCATTTATTGATGTGTAAAAATGTGTTTGCAAATACACAAAGAATTATTAAATAGGATACCTTTCTCTCAAATCTGAGGAAAATACTTAAGGAGAGGCTAGTATCAAAATCAGAGGAGTCAGAGAACTCAGTAAAAGATGAAGAGAAAACAGGAACAAAGGAGGACAGAGTACCCACTCATCTATCTAATTACATGCATGAACATGTCAAGTATTCAATGCCAAGGCTAGGACAGTGTAATAGAGAACATACACTGAAATATTCTTTGGCAGTGGTGCTCAAACTTTACTGCATACATGAGTCACCTAGATCTGAATTTTAAATTTTTTACAAATTTATTTTTTTAATTTTATTTTGGTCACATGAGATCTACCTTCTTACCAAATTTTTAAGTGATAATACTGTAATTATTGGCACAATGTGGATCTGGAACATACTCATCTTGTGTACTTTTGTCTTTTAACTGCTATATCAGAATTCAAAGTGATTCACCCACAACCATTACAACACACTATCTGTAATTGACTATGTATTTACCTTTATCAATGAGTTTCAGACTTTCTTAAGCTAACACATTGCTGTTTAGAGTTCTTCCTTTTCAACTTTAAGAAGTCCCTTTCATATTTCTTTTAAAGCATGTCTAGTGATAATGAACCCCTCAACTTTTGTTTGTCTCAAGAAATCTTTAATTCACCTTCAGTTTTGAAGGACAGTTTTGCTGGGTATAGTATTCTTGGTTGGCAATTCCCATCCCCCAGTACCTTGAATGTATCATCTCATTCCCTTCTGGCCATAAACATTTCTCCCTCTCTCTCTCTCCTTCGTTCCTTCCTTTCTTTTGCATTAGAGCATTATAATTATACATAGTAGTTTGGTTCATTTTGACAAAATCATAAATGCATGAAATTTTATTTCAATTCCCATTCTCTCCTGCTTTCCCTTTCCTCCTCTCCTGCCCTACTCTCCTTCCTTTACTTTACTAATCTTCCTTAATCTTATTAATTTATTTTTGATTGGAATTTTTTACACAATACATAAAGGTAAAATTCTCTCTTACATTTTTTAGTCAAATTTTCAAAATTTAGTTAAAATCTGTTGAAAGTGCTTTCTTTTTTTGACATTTTAAAAATGTTTACAGACTGCATTTTGATTCATTGTACACAAAAGATTGTGCTTTTATTTAATTTATTCCATATTTTCTCCCCTTGCCCATCCTTCCTTCCTCCCTCCCTTTGATCTCCTTTTTCTACTTCACTAATCTTCCCTATATATTGATGATATCTGCCCCCACCCCACTGCCTTATTTTCCTTCTTTTGCTCTAACTTCCACATGAAGTAAAACATTCAACCCTTGATTTTCGGAGTCTGGATTTTTTCACTTAGTGTGATGTTCTCTACTTTCATCCATTTACTGGCAAATGGCATTATTCACTCATCTTTATGGTTGAATAAAACTTCATTGTATACACAAACACACATACACACACATACCACATTTTCTTGATCCATCCTTCAATTGATGGGCATCTGGGTTAATTCCTTAATTTGGTTATTGTGAATTGTGTTGCTATAAACATGGAAGCAGCTGTTATCACTATAGTATTCTTATTTTAATTATTTTGGATACATACCAAGGAGTGGGATAGCTGGGCCATATGGTGATTCCAGACCTAGTTTTTTGAGGAATTTTCATACCCCTTTCCAGAGTAGTTGTACAAGTTTACAGTACCACCAAAAATGTATTAGTGTACCTTTCCCCCCACATCCTTGCTAGTATTTGTTATTATTTGTGCTCTTGATGAATTCCATTTTTAACTGGAGTGAGATGAAATTGTAGTGTAGTTTAGATTTGCATTTCCCTGATAAAGATGTTGAACATTTTTCCATATATTTGTTGGCCATTTGTATTTCTTATTTTGAGAAATATCTGTTTAGTTCTTTTGTTCGTTTATTGATTGGGCTACTTGTTTTTTTGGCATTGAGTTTTTTTGAGTTCTTTATATATTCTGGATATTAATTCCCTGTCAGAAGATCAGTTGGCGAAGATTTTCTGTCATTTCGTAGTCTCTTCATATTCCTAATCATTCCTTTTGCTGTGTAGAAGCCTTTTAATTTGATGGCATTTCATTTAGTAATTCTTGTTTGTATTTCTTGAGTTTTATGGGTCTTGTTGAGGAAGTCAGTGCCTGAACCTATGTGATGGACTGTTGACCCTATGTTTTCTTCTAGCAGTTGCAAGGTTTCTGATCTTTGATCTATTTCTATTGACTTTTTTTTTTTTTTTTGTGGAACCAGGGATTGAACTCAGGGACACTAGGCCACTGAGCCACATCCCCAGCCCTATTTTGTATTTTATTTAGAGACAGGGTCTCACTGATTTGCTTAGGGCCTCGCTAAGTTGCTGAGGCTGGCTTTGAACTCGTGATCCTCCTGACTCAGCCTCCCAAGTCGCTTGGATTACAGGCGTGCGCCACCATGCCCGGCTTCTATTGACTTTTGTGTCGGGTGAGAAATAGAGCTCTAATTTTATTCTTCTACATATGGATATCCAGTTTCCGCACCATTTGTTTAAAAGGTTATCTTTTCTCCAACACACATACATATATATATATAAATATATATATATATAAAATATATATATATTTAAAAAAAATATATATATATATATATATTTGCAGTGCAGGGGATTGAACCCAGGGCCTTGTGCTTGTGAGGCAGGCACTCTACCAACTGAGCTATATCCCCAGCCCTCCAACACTTTTTTTTCCTACCTTTGTCAAGGATCAGATGGTGGTAAATATGTGGGTTTGTCTCTGTGTCTTTCATTCTATGCCATTGCTCTTCATGTCTATTTTTATCTGGTTTTCAAGATTTCTGCTGAAAAAATTATATACATTCTTATGATCCTTTCTTTCTCTTGTTTCATTTTTAGACTCCTATAAAGGACATATTGTTCTACTTAATGATGTACCAAAAGCCCCTCAGGCTTTCTCTTTTCATTTTTGGGTTGATTGATTTCTGGTGACCTGTCTTTGAGTTCCCTGATTCTTTCTTCTGTTTGAGCTAGTCTGTTGTTGAATGCCTCTAGTAGATTGTTCAGTTAAGTTACTGAATTCTTCACCTGTATGAGTCATTTGTACTTTTTAAAGTTTTCTTTAAACTTTAAAAACTCTGCTGAAATTCTCAGTTTGTTATTGTGGTATTCTCCTGACCTCAGTGGGCATTTTATGAGCTTTTAAAATTCTCTGTCAGTAAAATAATGTATCTCTGAGAAATTAGGGTCAGTTTCTACAAATGAATGTTTTCCATTGTTTGGAATATCCTTGCCTGAATTTTCATTGTCCTTGACTCTCTGCACTAGAATACAGTCACCACCTTTAGTTCTCATAGGATAGCCTAGTGCACTCACCAATCAGCCCAGTGAAAGATTCTGGGGACTTCTCAAACCTTTTTGGAAGTCCTTCCACTTTATTTGTTATAGGTAACTGGAGTATGCTGTGAGAGTGAAGGCATTCCTCAGATAGCCTCTAGATACATCGAGATATTGTATGTGTGGTACATACCTTTCACTTTCCAAGTAGAAGCTGGGAATTAGTGTTTTCATCCACTCAAGGAGATGTCCTGGGGGGAGTGACTGTGGTAACTACTAGCCAAAAGAGCCACCTCAGTTCTCTCTGGTCCTTGGCAGTTAGGGTATGCCATTTCTCGTCAGCACTGTATGACAGGCTGGACAGAAGTCAGTTCTCTGGATAGCCCTGGAAGAGCTGCGGCACTGAAGACATGCTGTACCTCCTTCCCTCCCCAGAGAGAACCTGGAATATGCAATGGGTGTTGTCCTAATTGTATGGTGCTATGCCAGGGGTAGGGATTAAGAAGGTATTTCAAACTTCCCTACTGGCTTTGATGTGGTCGGTTTTGCCCTTACTGAGGGTGTAAAAGACTTTTAACTCATTCTTGAATTTCTCACAAAGGAAATTTATCCATAAGTTGTGAATTGGTGTGTTCTTGGGGGCAAGGGGAATGGTCTACAGCTTTTATTCTGGCATCTTGCTCTTTAGTCTGAGCAGAAGCCAATTTATGTGGAAGAATTCCCCGATGACTGAAGCAGAGGTGAACATGGACTCAACTGGTTCAGGCAGACTGGCTGAAATTTCATGTATGAGAGAGGCCATCTTTTCTGGATTAGAACAATGGAGAATGTAGCACATTTACGCCAGAAGGTATCCAGTGTGTGTGAGGGAAACCAAACTAAAGATGAAGCTGATATTAAGAATCACAGAGTAGAGAGACAGAAAGAAGGGGTGATGAGATACACCATTGTTCATGCTGTTCTTGGGTCTGCCCCACCTCTGGAGTTCCAGTTATATGGGGTCATTAGCCATCATGAATGGGGATCAGATGAGTTTCATGTAGCTAAAGAATATTCTTATTAATACACTGAGTCAGTATTGAGCACTACAGATTTATATACATTTGGCACAAGAATGTGGTTGAGAGAGTGTAGACATATAACCATTGCAGCTTCATGGAAAAACCAGGGGCTCTGAAGCTGCAGGTATCTGAGTTCCAATCCCAATTCCTCTACTTACTAGTTGTCAAGTCTTGTGCAAGTTACCTAGCTTTTTGCCTCAGTTGATTAGTATGTAAAAGAGCAAGTTATATTATTGCTTAGATAGGATTTTAATGTTATAATGTCACTGAGGCAATAGTGTATGGGAAAAAGATAGTAGCTGGTAACTAGTATTAGTTACAAAAGGAATATTTTTAGAACTATGTCTCATTTCTCTGATCATTCATAGTAATACTTGGCAGAAAAACTTTCTAAAATTATTCCCTACAGTCCTTGGATTCAAGTCTTTTCCCAGCCCACTACAATAGGGATTTGGTCTCCTTATCGAGGCCATCCATGATTTCTATATTAATAAATCCAAAGAAATCTTTGGGGTATTCATCTCCTTCATTTCAACTGAACCTGATTGATCACCACCTTCTTCTTCAGTGGTTCTTCAGAACTTTCTTGTCTTGGCTCTCAGAATACATTTTCTTAGATTTCCTGTCTCTTGTTCAGTGCTCTTTTGTTAAATTTTTCCCTTCTGCTTTCCTCTGAATGTTGGGATATCCAAAGCTCAGTCCTGACCTTCTTTTCTTCCCTTTATAACCTTTCTATGTGACAATTCAGCCTAAGCCTTTATCTGCTATTGCTTTGCTACTGATGACAGTGAATCTTACATTTTACCCTAGACCTCTTCCTTAAACTTTGTGCAGTTTTTGCTTGCCCTCTTTATTAGGTTACCTGTTTTCCTGTGTCATGCCCCATGGTGGATCCATCATTCTTCCCACCTCAGCTACTATAATTTTCACTTAATTGATATTTCCAATACAACTCTGGCCATTCCCCACCTTGCCACCCCCACTCCCAATCCATTTTTCCACACAGCAGGCAGAGCAATTTTTTTTAAAAAATATAATCCAGAACATACCCTGTCCCTACTTAAAATTCTCCAATGGCTTCCTGCAGCCCTTAGGTTAAAGTTCAAACCCTGCTGTGGCTGGAAAAGTTGTTGTTACATGCTGGGCACCACCTTTCCTTTAAGCCTCACCTTGTGCTATTCTCTTCCTTTAAGACCCTCCAGGTACCATGGTCTTCTCTTGTCCCCAAACAGGCCTAGCTTAGGCCCACTGTATTTCTTTTCCTTTCTTTTTGAAATGTTCTTCTTCTTATCATTTAATTCATTTAGTCTGCAGTTCAAATTCAGAGGAACTTGACCAAAGGAACCCCCTATAGTGACTGTCACACTACCCTGTTTTATATTTCTCACAGCATTATTACTCTCTGGAGCATCTTATTTGTTCACCTGTCTCTCTCACTAGAATGGAGACCACAGTAGAGCAGAAAGCATGTTTGTCTTAGTAACCACTCCATTTCCCTCACATAGAGCAAGGTTCCATAACCAGTGGGTGCTCAAAATGGCTTTCCTTTTTATGAATAAAGGAATGAATGAGTAATGATAATAATAGTAATCTTTAACATATCATTTGATATTTTATGGTGCCTTTTCACTCACATTACCTGGTTTCACCCCCATGATAACTTACAAGGTAGATGTGATTGTTGGGTCCATTTATGAATGAATGAGGTAATTTTGTATGTTTTCACCTCTACACCCAAAAGAGAAAGGAATTGCATTTTTTTAAGCCTCCCGAGAAAAAAAGAGTCAAGGAACTTTAGTGAAATTATTTAATAGGCTGAGCTAACCATCTGTGAACTTTTTCTTTTTGTTCTTAACCAAATGTTAGAAATAGAACTACACGTGTTTCTATCCTGAACACTACAAACCATTCAGAGAAAATGCTCTCTATTATTCCTGGGTCCAGATGCAAGAGGTCCATGGTAGTCAATGCTCTGTAATTAAATGAGATTTCAGGCTGAGCTTCTAATCCCCTGAGACACAGAATGTGCAGCTGTACTAATAACTCCACCGATTATAAGGAAAGCCAGTCGAGCCCTTATTTCTTTATGTACACGCGCACACACACACATATGCACATTCCCATTTATATTTTTTAAGCCAACAGCAACCTAAACACAAGGTTCTCATTCTATCTTTAAATATGGGAAATAATATTAGATTAAGTTAATGTAATCACTAACATCATGTTCTGTAAATTGAAAACTAATGCAGCCTGTTCCCAACCCCCTGACTGCCTGAGAAATCAGGGTTTGCAGAACATCCAGACCTATACTTTTCCATGATAAAATATATGTACCCCATTTAGAATAAGGTGCATAATTTAATATTTTATTGTGTTTGATTTATAAGCTTCCTCAGCCCTTATTAAATTTAAATTTTTACAATTGAGGAAAGTCCTTAAAGAAAACATATTTTGTAGTTAAAGATGCATCCCACATGTGGTGGGCTGGCAATTGAAAAGGCATGAGACCTCCTCTCTGAGCCTTCATAGAGCTGCTGAAAGTTCTCTTCAAAATACAGACTGAGAGAAATGCTTATTTTTTCATTTTTTTTTAGCAGAAATGCTTATTTTTTTATTTTTGAAGTCTGATGTTACATCAAAATTAATTCTGGGACAAATTTTGATATACGAAGCCTTGAAGAAGTATCTCAAAATTTGTCTTTGTCTTTTTTTTTTGGTACTGGGGATAGGACCCAGGGCCTTGCACATGCTAAGCACATGCACAAGCACTGAGCTATCCCAGATCCTGTCTCTTTTAGTGTTCTTTTTTTAAAGAAAGAAATTTTAAGGGGATAGGGAAAGTGTTTTTAATAACGTGGCAGGACATCACTAAATACACTTTCAGAGCAGCAATTCCCACACCAGTGAAGACCTGGACATGACCTTGAGTGTCTGCAGCTTGAGAAATATGACTGGAGCTGCACACATTTTCAGACAGGAATTCCAGGTCCTAATGGATGACTGGATGGGCCCTTTCCTGAATACCTCTTCTGTGCTGAGGACTCTGGCCACTGAAAAGGATCCAGGCTGTAGGTCTGACATCACCGGAGCATAGAAATATCATTTCCACCTTTCTAAATAAGCAGTCCCAACTCCAATGACTTCTAATCTTGATGTTTCTGAAGACTTTGTCCCATTCACTCATCTTCTGCATCTTTGAATTTCTATTGTCAGTGATCATATTCTGTCCTACCTCCTCTTACACCCAACTAGGAGCAGGAGGCTTTGTACTTTGTGTCCTCCCTGATCTCAAGTCATCTTAATTTTTTCCTTCTGTTCCTACTACATCTCAATCACTAACCTTTATTGATTCCCTCTTTTTAATATCACTTGAAACCACTCACTGCTTTACAGTTCCACTGCCCTCTCTGGGTCCAGGACACCTTCAGGTCTTGCTTTTGTCATCACGACAATTGAATTATTTTTCATAACTCAGGTCTTGTGCCTCTCCCCCTTACCTACTCATTTCTTAATCTGTCACCAGTGATTTTTTTCTACAATGCACATGCGTCCGATAATCTCAGTCCCCTGCTTAAAATATTTAGTATCTTCTCATTGCCCTTGGGATGAAAACCAAACCCCATACCACAGCTTAAAAGTTCCATCAACACATCTCCCTTCTTCCCTTTCTTTCAGGAGGTGCTATATTCCAGGCATGTGCAATTCTTACTGCTTTCTTTAGTGATTCCTGGGAGGCCTTTGCTTGCCTCATGGTCTCTGCCTCTGCTATTCTTAATACTTGCTCTGTCTCTTCACCTGGATAATTCTCACCCATGCTTTATTTTCAACTTAGATGCCTCTCCCACCTGGATATCTTCCTCACTCTTCCTTCCCTGTTTTTTAGTTACATAGAATTTTGCCATTCTGTGGTATAGCACTAAGATTTTATTATAATTGACTTGTTTCCTATAGACTCCCTTCCCCCAATGAGAAGCTCCCCAAGGGCAAAAATTGTCTGTATATATAGACAGACAGGGACACACACACACACACACACACACACTCTAAGGAATGGAAACCGGGGACCCACCCCCTGAGCCCAGCCCTTTTAAAGTTTTTTTTTTTTTTTTTTTTTTTTTTTATTCTGAGACAGTCTTATTAAGTTGCTGAGCCTGGCTTTGAACTTGCCATCTTCCTGCCTCAGCCTCCAAGCTGAGGGATTATAGGCATACACCACTGTGCCTGGCTCTTTTATGTCTCTGTTGCCTAATTCAGGGCCTGGCATATGGAAAGCCATTGAATAATATTGAGAAAATGTTCCTCTTTGTAATCTCTCATATATCGTGACTCAGTGCCTTGCACACAGTGAATGTTTAATACCAATTTGATGAGTTGGATCCAGTTGACACACTGTTCAAATTGATTAAAAAACCAAGGTCTTTTGAGACACAGAGTAATATAGTTGGCTGACTTAGAAACCATTCGAAAGTTATTTGCTGAAGAAATGGATTTGACTGGCTGATCAATGACATCTGCTCAGTAAGATGACCATAATAAATAGACCATGTTATGGCTTCTGTAATTATTTTACAGATGCTGGTGTTTAATTTTTACTTTCTATGTGGCAACTCCATCTATCACCTGAAAATTGGTTGCTATCACATTTGTTAAGAATTTTAAAAAACCAACTACCAATTATATGAATAATAACTAATAGGTAGATCATGTTATTTATGTTCATCACTCATTTAATCCTCACAATAATCCCAGAAAGCAGCTATTGTTATTTTTCTACATACAGATGAAACAACTGAGACAGAGAGAGCTTAAATAACTTGCTTAAAGTCGCACAACTAGATAGTGGTAGAGATGGGATCTGAACCTCAGAATTACTTTGGATTCCATGCTTTTAAACATTATGTTGTATTACTACCACTCTTTGCTTTGGCAAGATATGAATTTATGAGCTATGCAAAAGCCTCAGGAGTCTTTTGCACTGGCAGCATATATAACACTTAGGAAACAAGGTCAGACTCTTGTCTTACCTGCTGGACCTGATTTTAATAAAGCTTTGCAAGCAAGTCATAAGAGAAATGGGAGCAATTTGGAAATAAATTACTTCCATTTTGCTGCAGGATCTCCTATATTCTGTGGCATTTAGGAATTATTCACAGATGTATGTTTACAGTTAAAAAATCAACTATACTGTGCTCAATTATATGAAGGGGAAACTCTAGTAAACAGTTTTTAATTGGATTGAAATTAAGATAAATTTAGGATAATGAAGGAAAATGTCTTAACAGCAAGATTTATAGACTGTGTGCAAAACTCCCACTGGAAGTGAAAGAAGCCCAGTATTTTGAAATGCAAAATTTACATGCACATGAGGAAAAAAGATTATGTGTACAATCAATTTCCATGTAGTCATGAAATTCTTTTGAAATCATTTAGGGTGTATGTGGGTTATTCAGTAGAGAGATATAAGCATTTGCTATTATAAGGTCCTATGTTAATTGCTATAGGAGATATTGCTACAGGAGATTTACTGTTTACTTAGTTATAGGACTTTTCTGTTAAAGGAACTACAAGATATAAGCAAAAATGTTCATAAAATGAAAGAACTAGGTTACAAAATGTGCTTTTGAAAAAGATACTGCATTTGGTGAGAGGAAATTAGATCCCATAAGTGTATATGTTTCTCTTCCTAAAAGAAGAGAAAGAGATGGGATTTTATTTGCATGAAAACTGTGGAAAAATATTGAAAAAATGAGGACATAAAGTGCTATTAAGATAGCAATAAAAAAAACGGGGCAGGGAAAAAGTTAAAAAAAATGAACCCTTTCTGTTGCTGCTACTATGACAGATGTAGACAACTTAAAAAGGTATAATAATGACTAAAAAGGTTAGATACAATATTAAAAATGAAGTGATTTTAAATACATAGTTGAACTGGAAGACTGTAAAGGAAGACCTTAGAGGAAAGCAGGAATGCAGACATGAAGGAGGATTAGGTAGCTGCCTGCAGGTCCTAAAGCTTAGGTTTCCAAAAGCCCCTGTTTAAATGGGCACTCAGCACATGTCAATGTGAACTCTGAAGAAGCCCACCCGAAATTTCTTAAAGAATTACCATCTCAAGAACACAGGCTTTCACACAAGATTAAAAAATATACCAGGAAATAAGCCAGCACTAGAAAGTTAGCAGAAATGACAAAAACCAAAGGTGTTAAAATTACTGAGTAAATATGTAAAATAATTGTGTGAGACACACTTAAATGTATTAGAGATCATTAACATAAAAAAGAGATAATGAAAATCTCCTAAGCTAACTTTGAAAGAAAACAAAATTTCTTGACTCTAAAGATGCAGTATACAATCAGATATGCAATGGAATAAACAGTAGATTAGGAAAAAAACTGAAGGGAAAATCATTAAACAGAAACTGCAACTGAAAAGACTATGAGATCAGCTTTATGAAAATATGAGGGATTGAGTGAAGAAGTTCTCACTTGTGCTTACTGGATATTTCTGAAAGAGGAGAGAGAAACGTCAGTGTCAAAAGGACAACATCTGATAACCTTCCAAAATTATGGAGGAACAGATCACATAAAATGTGGGAGGTCACATAAATACCAAGCAGTATAAATAAAAGCTCTACTCTTATACTTGAGCTACACTTCAAGCGTTCAAATCTAGGCTCTATAGCTTACAAAACAATTGCCTCAGTTTCCTCATCTATAAAATGGGAATAATGGTAATAGCACCTACTTCATAGTATAGAAGGCTAAATGACAGTATACATAAATAGAGCCCAAAGTAGTCCCTGGCATATTGTAACACTATGACTTTCACTGTTTTTTAATCATTATTATTATTACTTACATAGGAGGGACTTCTTAAGAGCAAGAGCAATAATGAGACCAGAGGGGAGTGCAATGCTATCTACAATCTCTGAAAGAAAATAATGATATACCCTGGAAAATTATTTTTCAAGAAGAAAGTCAAAATTATCTTTCAAGAAGAAAATAACTATAGCCAGTAAAAGTATTTTTCTTGAACAAGTTTGAATTAAAGACATTTTGAGACCAAAATACCACCAATATCTTTTGGGGGGGAAAAAAAGCCTTCTAGAAAAAATGTGTAAGAAAGAAAAGAATATGATTCCATAAGGTAAGCCTCCAAATGAGAAGAAATGGTAACCATGTAAGTAAATCTAAATAAATGAACTGTATAAAATAACAATAAATGTTTAACATGTAAAGAAAAAATAAGGAGCAAAAGCACATTATTTGTTTGTGGAGTATTTGCATCATTGTAATGGAAGCAATATAACATCCTTATATTCCATGACAATATATGTACTAACTTGGACCTAAGTTAAATGTTATATCAATATTTATAGAATATCAATAGGAGAATAGGAAAAGAAGTTGCAATTTTCATGATAATAGAAAATTGGAAGTGGAAAAAGTTTTAAATTAAGGTAGGAAAGAAGTGACAAGATCAGAAAAAAAAGACAAACAAGCCCAAATGATAAGATGGAATAAATAATGACTTAGACTAACTATATCACAATCCACAATTAAGAGTAGTGGGGTTACAGAGGGTGGGAGGAAGTAAGGGAAAGAAAGGGGAAATACTAGGGAATAATATTGGCCAAATTATATTGTTGTATTGTGCACATGAATAAATATATAACAACACATCACACAAGTATGTGCAGATATAATGCATCAATGAAAATGTGGAAAAAATTAAATTAAAAAGAATAGGTGGGTTAGATTCCCTATTTAAAAGATAATGACAATCATACTGAATTATTTATTAAAAAATAAAATCTAGTTCAGTGATGTCTTCCCAAAAGATACCACTAAAACATGGAGACATTCAAGCACAAACATTGAAAGGTAAATAATGGGAAAACATATGCTAGGCAAATGCTACTTAAGAGAAAGTCAATGCAATTATATTCATACCAGGCATATTAAACCTTAAGGCAAAAGGTATTGTGGGAGGTAGTTTTATATTTAATGATGAATGATTGAATGCAATAGCAGCATTGATTATTCTAGATATGTGTGGACCTAGAAACGTAGATCAAGTTCACTGAAGGGAAATTTTGATAAAACTACAAGGATAAATTGCTAAATTTAGCACCACTCTGAAATTTAATACACATTCCTATTTCAGTAACTGATAGAAGAAAAGACAAAAGAAAAAAAAATCCACAAAGAATATGGAAGAAACAATATATTTTACAGAATGAAACTGTATAGAACATTATGCTTAAAATTGGCAAATATATATTCTTTGTAAGCACAATAAAAATTGAGAAAAAGTGACCACGTGCCAGGACATGGAGGTCTACACTTTGATCACCTTATGATTAGTTAAAAAAAATGAATGTAAGTTTAAAAACACCTCAGGAATTTACAATTCTGAGTCTGGGAAGTCCAAGATCAAGATATGGGCAGCTTTGGCATGTGGTGAGGGCCTGCTTTCTGGTTCATAGGTATTTTCCTAACTATCTTTGCAAGGTGAGAGAGATAAGGGAGCTTTCCCTGGGGCTTTTTCAATAAAGACACTAATGTCATTCATTAGGGCTCCACCCTCATTACTACCCACCTGCCAAAGGACCTGCACCCCAACACCTTCACATTGGGCATTAGGATTTCAAAATATGGATTTGGGGAGAAGCATGAACTTTCACCCTATAACAGTTTTCAAAACCAAAGTTATTGTATTAAGAGTGGCACTACATTACATAAAACTTCACATATCTCTTTAATGCTTGGCTTGACAGAAGAAAGCTCTAATGCCCTTCTTGACTCTGCATTCCTTTTGTCCTGATATGTAGGATATGTTGTTTCAGCTGATGTGAATCACATTCTTCATCACATACATATGTAAATGGAAAAAGGAGAAGTATTTAAATAGCATTTTCAAAAAATTGTGATTACTTCTTTGATACTATGCCTTAACTGGACAAATGATATATTTTTAGAGCCTCTTTGCAATGTGGGCTCTGAAGTCTTATCAATAAACCTTGTACTCCATTACATTAAAAAAACACCTCAAGTAATTCATGCATCACAGAACACAATAGAAACTAGAAGATACTTCAAACTGAAAAATCAACAATGCTAAACTATCAGAGTTTGTAGAAAAGCTGTAGCTTGAAGGAAACTTGTTGCTTGATAAAAGTTACATTGATAAAAGTTAAAGATTAATGCGACAATCATAGAAAGGAAGAGCAGCAGAGTAAATCTAAGAACAGGTGAAAGGAAAGAAAAGAGTGAAAATGAATGAAATAGATGATCTAGAATAAAAGTGTTAAGGCTTGTTCTCTGATAAAACTTTGAAAACACATAACTCTGGTTGCCAGTACTAAGGAAAAGGAGACAGATAATATTAGGAATGAAGGACTGGGGATGTAGTTCAGTGGTGGAGTGTTTGCCTAGCATGCACAAGGCCCTGGTTTCAATACCCAGTACCACAAAAAGTAAAAAAAATATAAAAAATTAGTAATGAAAAGGGGGACCTAACCAGAGACAGAGCATTACAGGGGCTTAGAGGAAGCCATGAAGCATTTTAATTCAGAGCATAGATTTGGGGGTCTAGGAGATGTGGCTTTGGATCTGAGGTCTGCTGCAATCCAGCAATGAAACATTGGGCCAGTTTCTTGACCTCAGTGACTCACTGGAACAATAATGATAGACTGCAAATATAAAATGAAATAGGAAGTAAAACAGGAAAATTTAGCCAAAAATTTTACTGCTATTTTTATCATTAGCATTTTTGTTTGTTTGTTTGTTTGTTTTGCTTTTGTTTTTTGATGTAAAATAGGATGTTAAGAGCAAGGCAGGCAACTAGACAGGTAACGGGATATTTCCTGCTGGGATGAACATATGGGCAAAGACATAGGACAGTACCTGAAAAACTCAGTGCTTTTGGGAACATCGGAAACTTAGGACACACACCGAAACTAGCTGTGCTTCTTGCTAGCACCTACTGAGAAAAAGTGTTCTTAAAATGGGTTTTCAGACACCTTACCTTAACAGATCCCCATTCCTCCCTCCATGCATTCCCCAAACACATACACTAGAACAATCCTCTATGCTGCTAAAGAAGATTAAATGGTAGCACAAGGAAGAGAATCAGGCCAGACCACATTTACATGTGAAAGTTTAGAACATTACTTTAGTAGACTCGATGTGTTGGGGCACTGAGGTTGTTTAAACTCTAATCTCCCCTTAAAACTGAACTGCACCTTAACTGTTACATCCAGAGGAGAATCTGCCCTTGTTTGAACACTTTCAGAGAAAAATAAAGGCTCAATAGTATTGTGGTGATTCGCATGGAAGATTATTTAATCCTCTGACATATAGCTGGTTCAAACCAAGTGTTTGACAAATAAGGGCAGTAATAAATCCTTTGAACAATAATTCTTTTAACAATTAGAACCTGATTTTGTGGAAATATAAATATACATATATTTATACATAAAATATATATATATACATGCATATATGTGTGTGTGTATATATATATATATATGTGTGTGTGTATATATATATATATATATTTATATAAACGTCAGGGTAGAGTATGTCAGCCCTCTCCAAATGTGTGGTCCTGAGTTTTGGTCCATAATCCTATCTTCTTTAATTAATGCCAGCCACCAAAGTGGGTGAACCCATTCAAGTTGCACAGCCCCCTTCAATGCAATCTGGGATCTTAAGGAGTCCAGAAAAAAATGATAATCTCTCTGAAGGGAGCTACATCCCAGCAGGATGGTTTCAGAAGAAGATACAAATCCACAGACTCTGGCTCCAGGAATGAGACTGTTGCCCAGCTCAGCTTCATGAAAGGAAGGTGAAACAGACAGAAGCTCAACTGGCTCATCTCAGAACCTCTCTGCTTAGACGCTTCTAGACATGGACCTCACAAGCATCTTCAGTTGCTGCTTCTCCCTTCAAGGGAGGGAGAGCCATGGCCAGAGATTCCCTCTAACAAACATGACACAAACCTGGGCTGCTCAGGCCCTATCATTGTGTAGTTCAGGGAGCCCTTGGAGAGCCGTATCCTGGTGTTTTGAGGGATGGCTGGCAGCTTTGCCCCTGCTGGTCCTGGCAGCCTTTATGGCTGGAGATTGCAGTGCAATGCAAAGGGAGCCATTTGACAGTGTTTGCACCTTATCATTTCCAAAGAATCTCTGCTCTTGAGACAATCAGTGCTCTCAGCTGTCTGTCAAGTTCAAGCACTTTTTATCTTAAATATATCCAAGTGTTGGGGCTGAGGAAACTAAAAGAAACTGACCACCAGAAATATTATTTGTGGAATTCAAGATAAAGCCCATCTCTGTATCTTTCTGTTACTCTTTCTTACCCTGTCAATCTGGGCACACAATTAGCTCTCTCTGTGTGGAACTGGCTCTTAAAGCACTTCATAATGCTGGCCTGGAGTTACTGGGCAGTCTTTGGTAAAACCACTGGTTCATGGTGAATCAGTCACTTCCTCCAGGCTGCCTTCTTCCTGTTCTGCCATGAGCTCAGGGATACTCCTGTTTGGGGACAATTCACCTTGGCTCTGATTTATATTTTGTCTGGCACAGGAGACTGGATGGACACTCCATGAACAAACAGACTCAATGGGATTGTTGAAGCTGGCACTTAGATGGTATTTTAGTTCTTTATTGCAAATGGGTATATAAAATATAGTCTAGGGCTGGGGGTGTAGCTCAGTGGTAGAGGGGTTGCCCAGCATGCAGCAGACCCTGGATTTGATCCCCAGTACTGCATAATAAAATGAAATAAAACAAAACATATTCTATATTCTTAGCTGAACAGATATACCCTTACAATGACAAAAACAAATACGTGTAAAGTTATGGTTTCTGTAAGTCTGAGGGCTGGTAAAATATCAACCAGTTATCTAAATTTAATTATTATTGCAACATGTTTAGCTCTTCTGCCTATAGGCTAGAGGTAGTCAAATGAATAATAGGATTTATAAAAATTATTGATTTCGTGTTTGTTAATTTATCTTGCCTTTATTTCAGCAAAATCACTAATTTTGTTATAATCAAGATGTTTACATAGTTTTCAACTCATGGTAATCATATGAAGGATTTAAAATTGAAATTATATTTCAATTTTACAAAATTAAGCATATTTTATGAAAACATATAAATAGAAAAATTATTTTATTTCCAAAAATTATCTTTAAAAATATTCAAAATTATCTATTAACTTTAAAGGCAAAATAAAAATTATAATCAGAGATAGCAAAATTTTATTTAGAATATTAATATTTTTAAATATTATTTTTGTAAAGATAAAATAATTCACATTGTAAGAATTTTATGTCTACCCAGTTACTAATATAAAGAATTGTCCATGAAACATGTATGATATATCCATGGAAATTCAAGAGAATATGAAATGTTTATATTGCCCAAAGTTCCGAAGCCACCATGTGCAAATTTTCTGAATATTGTGTTAATCAAGAATTAAAACAAGAAACAGGAAAAAGGACTTTTAGCATCATTGAGAATTGATACTTTGTTATAAATGAATCTACGACATTTGCATTACCCCAAAGGGGGAACTTGGCTTTGACTTTTCTTTTAGTCCAGCCCTCTTCCTCTCACATTCTCTAAGCATTCCAAAGCAATATCATCATAACCCATGATCCTTTTCAGCTTCAGGTTAGATTACCCTTCCTTCAAGGAACTTTCTTTACCCTGCAGAAGACATGGAGGTGAACTTTCGTGGGCCTGAATACTGTAGTTGTGAGAGTGGGCAATATGTGTTATGGACTCAGGTGTTCCAGCTCTGAGTGCCAGATAATGACTAATACAGGTATGTTCTTTAGGAAGTTTATTTGTGTGTGACTGTGGTATGTGGAGCCCTCTAAATTCCCTCTTGCCTAGGTCTATGAAGGGTACTGCATGTATTGCACATAATCACATTTTCTAGGATCTACTGCTGACATTTTGGAATGTTTCATTCCAGTTATTTTCTATATCTTGTTTTCACACATGAGAATATGCCTTATATGCAATACAACTTTGTATCTTGCTTTGTTGATAAAGTTATCAGTGAAAAGAGATCTTGGTTGATTTTTCACTTGTGCTGGAATTCTTATCAGATAGGCATCCAGCCACAGAACAGCATTCCTTGAATATTTCAAGGGTTCATGTTGTCCATTCATGTAAGTTCACACTATTGGAATTGGGGGATCATGGTCTCATGGCAAATATGGCAGAAATTAAATGTAAGTCAGAAACCAAAGCAACTAAATACGTAAAAATCCAGGAATATACCCAAGGCACGGTGTTAGATAATCTCAGTAGAGGAAATTTAAAGAAGAATGAAAGTTATTGTTGTCATGGGGACTTGCTTGGCTTTGTTCTTAGTAAAGAGATGACTGCCTAAGCAAGAATTAATAGACTACGGAGGGGTTGTCTGTTCAGCCAAAGTATCTGCTCTTCTTTGGCACAAGCTAACAATGGAAAGTTGGATCTCTTAGAGATAAATTGGCCAAGAAACTGACTTAATTTTCCTCATGCTGGCAAAGAGGAGCCACCATTTATTGAAGATATCATGGACTAAAAACAAATGTTCTATGTTCATTCATTATTTCCTTTGAAATTTGAATATGAATATTTATTTATTTATTTAACTATTTCATTTGATCAAAATCCCATGAGGAAGATCCTCTTTACTTCAACTTTCTTTGTTTCAGCATTGGAGATTGAACCAGGTCCTGTTATATGCAAATAAGTGGCTCTGCCACTGAACCGCACCCGAGCCCTACTTCCATTTTTATAAAGGGAAAACTGAAGCTTAGTGAGGTTGAGTATCTGGCTTTAAGTTCATGGGGAAGTGGGAGCAATGTAACTGTTTACAGTTATGCTGCTGTTGCTCTCTGATAGGAAGTTATAATAGGTAAAACTCTGTTCCTTATCACTGTAGGAGTGGGTGATTCTTCTATTGCCAGGTTAGTCAATGATCATTATATCAGTCAGGATAGGCAAAATCATGCTGTAATAACAACAACAAGCTATAAAATCTCAGAGGATTACTCCAGCAAAGGTGGGTTTCTCATTCACCCTATGTGTCCATTTTGTGCCAGCTGAGTACTCTGCTGGGCGTTAGTTTTACTTTGGAACCAAGTTGATGGAGAAGCCACAATCTGAAACATCATCAGCTATAGTGTCAGAGGGGAAAAGAGCACTAGAGTATCTATCAACAATTAAAGACATCTAAACATAACTCATTGGTGAGAAAGTGTCATGTAACTCTCTGAGTCACATGGTGAGGTGGGCCAAGAAGTACAAGTCAACCAAGTGCCTAGAAGACAGTTATAAAATGATTGATATCAGCATGACCAATAGACAAGGGCACCACTTGACCAGACTCTTCCTTTCCTACTGTTGATATGCAGCTAGCAAGTTTTCTGTTTAGGCCAGATTATGAAGGGCACATGAATGGCAGCCTTGCAACCATCATCACAGTGGTGGCAGTGAGGTTAAAGGGGAATTAGTGGAAGAGTGGGGGAATCGGGGTCCTGGAGATAATAATAACAGATATGGGCTGGGCACCATTTGAATACACTTCATGCATAGTAACTTATTTAATTTTCACATCAACCCTATGAGGTAAGTCTAATTATTCCCATTTTATAAATGAGGAAACTGTAGGTACATATGTCAAGTAAATTGTCCAAGAAAACATGGCTAGTAACTGGAAGAGTGGGATGTGAAACCTGACAGACCAGGCTCAGAGTTCATTCCCTTAGCCACATTCTCCAGCCTGTGGTTCCTGCTCAAAAAAGGGATCCAAAAATCATAAGTCTGGGCCTGTTTTCTACTTCATTTTCACCACAATGATTTTAACATGGGATGAGGCTCTCTTTGAAAGTCATGTAAAAGTATGGGCTCTTTCTAACTATGAAGATGAGTGAATTTGGTGCTTTGTACAGGGAGAAGGGCCAGAAGATGTACTGTAAATGGCTTAGAGTAGTTATATGTGCCTCGCTCTAAGTCAGCAAGTACATGATGAAGAGAATCACAGTTGTGGTATTGTTGATTTGAATCACTTCTGTGTACATAAACCTCAGTGATTCCAGTTCCACTGGAAGACATAAGTCAATTCCTTAACTACCAGGAACATAAATAGATGCACTGGCGAGTGTAGAGCCCACCAAAAATCATTCCACTCACTGTAGAGTGCCACCAAAACTAACTCTTCCAAGCAACTCCATTTCATTGGCACTATTGAGTGCCTTAAAAAACAAAACCAATAGAAGTTCCTGTGACCATATAGAAAAATTATGGCACTAACTCTCATTGATGCATTTTCTTGCCCACTTCTCTTGAGATGGAGCTATCAGCATTAGATCTCATGATTCAAGTATCTGGAATCTAACCTTCTAAACTCCCTCATTCTGACACAAATGGGAATGCCAGAACCCACACCCAGGTGTTATTCCTATTAGACTGGTGAAATCCTGTATTAGTCCCTAACTGTATGGAGCATTGACCTGTATATGGTACTGTTAGCTCCAACAAGTTTTGAGGTCCTCCAAATTTGCAGCAAAATAAATATTTCTCTAGCTTTCAACATTTACCTCCAAATTACTTGTAAGACATTGTTGCTTGCTACTAGACACAATTTTTAAAAACCAGAATGGTGATAATACATTTTCCACTGTGTTGGTTTCCTATCACTGCTATAACAAGTTACTACAACTTAGTGGCTTAAAACAAGACAAACTTACTCTATTTAGGTCAAAAGTCTGAAAGTGGGTGTCAGGAGAGCTGCAGTTCTGCAGGAGGCTTGAGGGAAGAATTGGTTCTCATGAGTTTTTCAGCTTCTAAAGTCCTCTTCCTCTGTCTCTCCAACCTCTTTCCTCAATATTCACAGCTCTTCCTAGTCACTCTAACCCCCTATCTCTCTTCTAAAAGACCCCTGTGATTGCATTGGGCCCACCTGGATAAACCAAACTAATTACCCCATCTCCACATTCTTAACTTGTTCATATTTCAAAATCCCTTTCACCACATAAAATAGCATGATCAGTTTCCAAAATTTAGGATGTGGACTTTGGGGGCAGGAAGGAGACATTATTCACCCATCAGGGTTTTTCAGATTGGTGATAAGCTACACAAATTGTACTTCAAAAACTACTACACATATACCAGGGAACCACTGCCAAAAAAGAAGAAATATCATATGTAAAGATCACAGTAGAAAATGTTATGACATTGTTGGTCTCTAGTTTTAGTATCTGTCAGGGACTCACAGAGCTGGTTTTCTTCTTCCTTTTCTTTTGGGGCTGGCACCTACTTGCTGTAGATCCATACTCACTCAGCTGTGGCTCTGGAGTTGAGCATCTCCGAGTTTGTCTGCTGCTTGGCCAAGGCTGGAGGCTGACTCTTAAGGATGTCGAGTCCTCTGGGTTGCTGGACTGGGCTTCTTGTGTTGGGTCTTCTCATATTTTGTACCATTATTTCCCCCTTCTTTCCATCAAATGCTGCACAAATATCGTGGTCCTGTGAGAGAAACTGAAGGCATTATCCCAGGTCTTTCAAGCTACCAAGAGCAGAACAAGCAGGTATCTTGCCCTGTGTTCTCATTTCTGGATATTAAGCTGCCTCTTGGGGTGGTGGGGAAATCCCAGCAGCAGCATGAAGAGCAAGGGGCTTCTTCCTGTTCAGGAGATCACAGGCCCCTCTCTCTCACCCTCTGGCCCCTTACTTATCACTTCTCTCCCTGGTATGGCTATTAGGCCTGGTGTCACCTAATTTTACTTCCCATCCCAGGGGATTTAAGCCAGTCCTTTATATGTACTACTCTGAAATAGAAAGCTATGGAGGAGTCAACTTGCAAATCTAAACTTTCCTGGGATGCGTGTGGAGCTGAAGGAGATGTTCTCCCCAAAATTAGGGCAGATTTTCCAGTAATACAAGTTAGACTGGTTCTCATACCACACATCAGCAAAGAGCTCTTCCGTATGCTGGGAAGAGATCCTAAAAAGTATAGTGTACATGCCAAAGCCTGCTTTTTGTTCTTATAATTTACTTCTTTATTTTTAAATTGACATATAATATTTACACTTATTTATGGGGTCAAGCGCTGTAATTTGATATATGTATACAATTGGTAATGATCAAAACAAGGTAATAACCATTTCCATCTCCTCAAAATTATCATTTCTCTGGGTTGGGAGTCTTCAAACTCCTCTAGTTTCTTAAATGTATAATTATTTGTAGTAGATTTGAGTTACCCTACTGAATTATAGAACATGAGAACTCTTTCCTCTAACTGTACTTTGGAGAAATGAAAAAGGATGGCATCTTGCCTTCTGTACTTTGGACCAGTTTCTACCATTCAATAGGTAGAACTTAGCTAGGATGCCAGTGGGGCCTTTAAACATGTGTGTGCAACTGTGTGAAAAAACTTTGGATCTTGAAGAGACAGTGCCAAATAAAAATGACAACCTGAATCTGTATAACCTATTCCCACTTGTAGGGCTAGGACCAGGGCAAGACAGGTGAGGCCTGTAAATTACAAGCCTCAGGTGCAAAATAAGGGAGCACCCTCAGTAATGAAGTAACAAGAAAAACACTGTTTTGGTGGAATTATTTTATTTTTATTTTTTTTTTTTTTTTGGTGCTGGGGATTGAACCCAGGGCCTTGTGCTTGTAAGGCTAGCACTCTACCAACTGAGCTATATCCCCAGCCCTTGGGTAGAAGTATTTTTAAAAGTAAAAGTTAATGCAAAAGTCCATAATAAGCAAAACATCAAAATTTTAAATAAACTCAGTAGCATGTGATGCTGTATTATATGAGAGCTCAAGGCCAAAGAAACAACTAGTAACAATGATCCTGTGTTTACTGAAAATTTTGTTTTTGTTCACTGTAGATCTTTTTGCATTTTTATTTTTTCAAAACATACTGCATTAAAATATTACTTATTTTGGTTATGGAGTTTCTTGGCACTCACTTAAATTTGGTTCCCCAAGGTGAGCAGCCCCTTTCCCTCAGCTTAGGGCCAGCCTTACAGTACATAGAGCAATTTGAAAGCTGCAACTCCTTTGAACCTCATTCATATCCTGTCAGGTGGGCAAGAAAAGTTTAGTATTATCTGCATTTGACAGAGAAGGAACCAAGTCCCAAAAGAAGTGTTATGAGCTGGTTGGGACCACATGGTACATGCTGGAAAAGAGATTAAAATCAGGCCTGTGGACTGAATCTGGGGCTCCCTGCAGGACAACGTAGATTCTCAATCTCCTTTGTATCAAAAAGCATCCAGAAGAATTGTTAAAAATCCAAACTCCTGAGTCCCAACTACAGAAACTCTGATTCAGAAAGTCTGGAGTGGAATACAGGAATCTGCATTCTTCAGCCAATGACATTAGTTAATTTTGACCTCAGTGGGCCACCAAGCACTGGGCAACTCTGTAAGGACTCTAGACAGCTGTCCCCAGGTTATGACCGGACAGACACTGCAGCAAGAGCTTACAGTTCTTATCATTAACATTCCTCCTGAAAAAGATATCTTCAGTTAATATATGTTACTTTATCTAATTAGGTTAACCTCTGATAATTAACAAATAACCTAGAACCCCTCATCACTATTGTTCACTAAAGGGAAGTGGGGTATTAACCCACAAAGTTGATGTACTTTGAGGCATGAGATAAGAAGAATTCCAAGATGAGGTTCCAGTTCTTCTCAATGAGGTTCCTTGGGGCAATCCTGGGTTTGCTTGAGGTTACTGGAGACCTGGGATGAGCACCCCAAAAGAGCAGATGACACCTCAGAAGCATACTTTGTCACTTATTAAATTTGTTAGTGCTGGTTAGAGCTGAGTTTAATCTCTGGGCATTTAAAAAACCCAATTAAGAGAAAGAGCCATAAAAAACAATAGTATTATTACCTTTCCTGCTCATGGAAATGGCATCTGAGATGCAGTCGCATTGCCAGAGCCATGAAGGCATGAGAGAAGGTTGAGCTGAGTCTCTAGCCATAATGAAAGCAACTTACAAAAGAACCTGTCAGTGCTGCCAGGGAAGCCTTTCTCTTTGAGGTCAGAAGCATGAAAATCAAACAAACAAACAAAAATATTTAAACTGGATTTGTAAACCACTCATCTCTGAAAAAAAAACCTGCTAATATTTTCTTTTGTATCAATTGCTAGTCATGTGGATTTTACCAAAGCTTTTCATGTACAAACACAATTTCCAGTTACCCCTGTCTTTAGCGGTTCACTGTAGGCCCACATAGCTTGATTATGGCAAAGGGCAGGATTCCACTCCAAAATGAAATTTATTGGCTTGTTTTGTTCTTTGGGTTGTGGGTGAAAGAAGTGGCAAAGGGAGCCAGTTATCTAATAATTGAAGCAAAAAGAAATTGGCCTCAATGAAGCTTTTGAACTCAGTGTTCGGATTGCTCTGGTTCTCTGCCTCCTGGTAAATGGATACACACTGAATCTCCATGTGGAGTCTGGGTATATACTATATTGTGTACCATAATGGCAACAAAACTGCACAGGCAGCCACTGCAAATCTGAAAACAATTTGTTCTCAAAAATTGTCTTCATCTTGAGTGGACTTTGCTCTTCTTTTTTTTTCAATTTTTAAATTTTTTACAGACTTCATTTTGATTCATTGTACACAAATGGGGTACAACTTTTCGTTTCAATGGTTGTGCATGATGTAGATTCATACAATTCATGTAATCATATGAAAAAGTGTTCAACATCTCTAGTAATTAGAGAAATACAAATTAAAACAACGCTACGATTTCATCTTACTGCAATTAGAATAACTATTATCAAGAACACAAACAATAATAGATGTTGGCATGGATGTGGGGAAAAAGCACACTTTTACATTGCTGGTGGGGTTGCAAATTGGTACAGCCACTCTGGAAAGCAGTGTGGAGATTCCTCAGAAAACTTGGAATGGACTTTGCTCTTCTTAGTACTAAGAAGAGGAAGACAGACCTGAGTTTGCATGCCTCTAATGCCATCTGATGGTCTCTGCCACATTATGATATGGCACAAAAGGCCTTGCCAGGTATCAGTGCCATGCTCTTTGACTTCCAAGTCTTCAGAACTGTGAGAAATAAATTTCTTTTCTTTATTAAAAAAATTGTTCTGTAACTCCCTATCAATTAAAGCAGCATCCAAGTATTCGTGGTATCAATATCACTTGGAGAGCTTGTTGAATTTCAAATTGCTAGGCCCTGTCCCCTGAGTTTTTTATTTGGGAAGTCTATGTGGGGCCTGAGAATATTCATTTCTAGTAAGTTCCCAGTTGATGCTGATGCAGACTTTGAAAACCACCTATTTAGAGTGATGGTTCTGAAACATGAGAGTGATATGAGAGCACTTGTTAAAATAATGATGCCCAAGTTCACCCCAGACTAATTCAATCAGATGGTTTGGAGATGGGGGTCTGTGCTAGTTTTTTAAAGTTGCTGTAACAAAGTACCACAAACTGGGTGGTTAAAAA
Organism: Glaucomys volans; assembly: GCA_020662805.1. Lineage (NCBI taxonomy): Eukaryota > Metazoa > Chordata > Mammalia > Rodentia > Sciuridae > Glaucomys > Glaucomys volans. Next base: position 201,451 of record JAJEJO010000710.1, on the reverse strand, counting down.
TGATAGAAATTTATTCTCCCACAGTACTGGAAGTTAGAAGTCCTAAATCGCAGTGTTGGTAGGCACAGGGTCCCACAAAAGCTCTAGGGACGAACATGCTTCTAGCTTCTAATCATTGCCAGCAATCTTTGGCTTTCTTTCTCTTATAGATTACTCCAATCTCTGCCTCCATCTTTACATGGCTTTCTTGTCTGTAGGTAGCTGTGTCTGTGTGTCCTCTTTTCTTTTTATAAGGACACTAATGATTGGATTTACATCTCACCCCACTCCAGTATGACCTCTTCTTAATTTATATATTTACATCTGCTAAGGTTCTAGGTGGAAATGAATTTGCAGAGTTGGAGGGGTCACTATTCAACCCTATACACGGCCTTCTCCTGATCACAAGGTTGAGGGCAAGATCCCTGTGCTACCCAACTTCCATGAAGAATCCTGCACAGAATATAATGGACAAAACATCTTGGATGGATGAGCTTCTGTGTTCTCCTCTTCCAATTCACAGTCATCACAACATAACAGATAAAACACACTCCCAGTTTATGTTAAAAGCTTGTAAAAACTAACTGCAGATTCCAAGGACTTTAAAATGTTTATATGTATGACTAATTCAGCTCTAAATTAAAGACCTTTTCCTCAAGCAACTGAAGATACTGAAGGTATTTCTTTGTAGAAAGACCTGTATTCTGTTCCTCAGGGCATTTTATAGGGAACATACCTATAAAGAGCCCAGATTACACACTTCTGAAAGCTTTTAATGATAAGAAACAATGTTTTTGAACTTCCCATTATGAACTAGAAATAATATTTTCACATGAAACAAAAATGCTAAATTACTAAACTGCCTCCCTAGGGTTTTGAATTTTGTACAGTGTAAATGATTGTTTTCCATGAATGAAGACCACAGGGGTGTCTCTTTAAAATGCCTGTGATGTAAAGCAGGTGGCAGAATGCCTGCTGTCTGAACTTCAGAGTTGGAGGCTGTATTCATGAGGTTGGGGGTGGGTTTGCTAACAAGTAGGCCACAGGGCCAAGCAGAATGTGGTCACCTGTGGGAAGGTGTGATCTGGATTGGAAATCAGAGAGTGAGTGAGGTTTGTTTTGGAAGAGGTGGCAACTGAGTACCACAATCAGAACTGCCCACATAGCTTTATGCTGGCTCTGTTATGCCAATATTGGATTTGGGAATTAAGTGGGATTCTTTGAAGACTGCTTTGTGACCCCTATGGAATAGCAATGTGGATAGTGCATTCTGGTCTCAGCTCTGCCACAAATAATCCCTGAGGTTCTTTGCAGTTTTAAAATATACTGATGTGTGGGATACAAGTGTAATTAAAAACCCTCTTTGCCTTGCTGCATTTGCTTTATGTGGGTTATCTTTTATTAAAAACGTTGATAGATTTGGTTACTTAGTTCGAATTTTGGAAGTATTTTTCCATTAGTGTATTATGGTTTTGATACCCTTTCTAATAGAAAATTTCTTCTTGCATAAAGCAGGAGCATTGCAGTATTAGGAAAATATGTAAGTGTTTTTGCAACTTTTATAATGTTTTTAGAAATTTTATAACCATACACTCAATAGTTACAGTAATTTCCAATTTTCCTTTTAAGCTAATAATGTGGATAATTTTGACCATGACATTATCTTACTTCTCCCTTGAACCATCTTCTCTGCTAACAAAATCTCCTGAGAGACTGAAATCCTCCGCCCATCTCTAAGCAGATACTCTCAGCTGTCGGAGAACTTAGAAATTTTACTTTAGTTTTCACATCTTAATAGTCCACTTTGTTATAAAGATTCCTTAAGATAAAAATCAAATACAATCCAGCCTACGTGACAGAAGTTTCTGGGATTTGGGCAGGAGGCCTAGGCAGCCAGCAGTTGCTAGTCAAAGGTAAGCTTTTGGTTGCTGACACATTTTCCTGTTTGTCAGTCTTTGCATGAGGAAGAGGGAACTCTTCCTGCTTGAGCTTGAGCATTTCTTTTCCTCCTGCTGGTCCTGCCGTCTCTTTGTTGATAATTCTGTTTGGCAGGAAAGATGCACATTCATACATCTGAAGTCTAATTCTGCTGCTGGAATCAATGAGTGATTTTTTTTAACTGAAAAGGAAACGAATATTTATGGGACATCTACTAAGTACAAAGGAGTTTTTCTATTTCTTTTAATCTTCAACACTGTTTCCTGTTTACAGATGATAAAAAGAAGGTACACAACTAGTAAGTGGTATTATGTACATTCATATTGTGCAACTGTCACCACCATTCATCTCCAGAACGTTCTCATCTCTCAAACTCTATGCCCATTAAACAATTACTCTGCATTCCTCTCTCCCATTAGCCCCCGGTATCTACTACCTCCTTCCTATCTTTATGAATTGGACTATTGTAGGTACCACTGATGAGTGAGGTCATACAATATTTATTCTTTTCACTGAATATCATGCCCTTACAGTTCACCCATATTGCACCGTGTCTCAGGGCATCTTTCCTTTAAGAGGGAACAATAATATTCCATTGTATGTATTCACCACATTTTGTGTATGCATTCATCTTTTGGTGGACAGTGGGTTGCTTCGACCTTTCAGCTGTTGTGAATAATGCTGCCAGGAACGTGGACATAGAAGTATTTATTCAAGTCCCTACTTGGTGTTCTTTTTGTACATATTGGGAAGTAGGAACCATGGACCATTAGAATATTTTAAACACACAAGTGTTAACTGATGTATTTAACACAGTTTTAAATACTTCATAAAATGAAAAAATGCATTTCCTGTCCAAGTTTCTGGCTTTCTCATTTCTCTGGATGATGTTTCCATTCTTCTTGTTTTCCAAGTGTGCAATGTCCCTGTCACCTTGAACTCTTTTCTGCTGATCTCCTTCTACATCTAGTTTGTCATATGCCATTGCTGATTTCTTCGAAGTATCCTCAGACTTGGTTCCTTCTATTAATCTTGACCTTTGCCCAAGTCTGATCTCTGTGGATCACTCCAATGGTGGTCTGAAATAGCCAGCTCATTTTTCCACACTGTTCAACTATTAACCCTCCAACATCATTGTCAGAATGATCTTCCTAAAGCATCAAGTCACTCCTTGAAGAATGTACAGTGATATTAAGTTCAAGCTACCTTTCTGCCTTTAATGGTAGAAAATGATTGGATTCCCTCTCCTCTACATTATTTTACACTTTCTCCTTGTATTCTTTTCTGCTCTGCTTCAAAGGCTCTTTTCAATGTTGCCTTGCAAACCAAGCTTTCCCCAGAACTGTCATTGTTTTCCACTCACCTAATCCTCTCACAAAATCCATTCCCTATTTTGCTTCAAAACATATACGGCCTCCATTTATTTCCTATTTTTATTAGTTTTTGCTTCCCCCTGGCCACATGCTAAGTTTCTTGAGTACAGGATCTTTGTCCTGTAATTTGTGAGAATCCAATGATTCTGGGCAGTTATATGCTTGCTGGTTCATGAAATAAGACAAAGTAACAGGAGTACACAAATTGCAAAATGTGGAGACAGATTTTTATCAGAGCCCTTAGGACAAAACTGCTTTACACCCAGGAAAAAAAATCTCTCATAGCAGTTGTCAAATACCAAAATAACAAGAGTGCAGCTATTTAAATAGTTCCTTATGCATCTTTTGCATTGTGGTATGCAAACTTGGGCCAGTGAATTTCCAACACGAAATGCTACCCAGGTGAGTCTGTTTCTCATTTTAAATAATTCTCAAAATATGTGAAATGCCCACTAAGTATTCCTGCCCTTCTACTAAGGGTCCAGATGATGTCCAAATCCTACAAACACACCAGTCTAGGAAATATAAAATGTTCCTCCTACTATTAAATTTGGGGGCTATTTTCAAAATAGCTTTTGAGAAGCTTTTAAGTCCAGTTAATAAACAGAAAAATTTCCCCTTGAGCAGGATTTAAAACGGACAGTTTCACACCTTATAATAGTTTCATAAATGGATAATTTGACACTAAGTTGAGAATGCAAATCATTCTACTATAAGCAGATGTGACATCCAGAAAGTTAACCCTAGAATTTGGCATGCCCTCCTCTTGCATTAGGATATGGGTGTTAGAATTGTAACATTGACCAATGCCTGTCTAAGAACAGAGTGTCAAAGAAGTTCAGACAAATAAAAGCTATAGGAACAGCACAGGAGAGAGACATAGAGAGATGGGAGACAGAAAGAGAAAGAGGGAAAGACAGATGCATCCATTAGAAGAATATTGCAATGATATTTCAAACCATAGGAATATTGTGAAATTTTATAATTTCACAATAAATTTTTTAATGGAAGTACATCCATTAAAGGCAGCCAGACCACAAGAATAGGATCCTAATTAGAGTAAGTTATACTCCACATATGTATAATATGCCAAAATATACTATATTGTCATGTATATCTAAAAAGAACAAATTAAAAAAGGGAGCCAGAATTTTTTGGTTATGAATAACACATAGACAAAAATCAAATAATCAAATTAGCTTACTTTTATCTCCTATTTATACAAACTGCATTAGATTTTCCACAAATAAATACCACATTTGGAGCCAAGGTGATCAAGTGTATCCCTAAGTCCTGTTCCTTCCCTTTCACTCCTCTCTGTTGAGTCACAAAGGCACTTGGGGCCTTTACTTTAAACTGATATTCTGCTTCCTGCTAATGCAGCCTGTAAGAGAGGCATATTAAAGCATTTGGGGAGTGCTGTTTTATCCACTATTGCCATTATGAAAAATAAAACTTAAAAATACCCACCATCATCCCAATACTTAATTAACAATATTACAGCACTGTCAGCACCAGAAGGCCCTGAATAAACTATTGTTGTGGCTTGGCTGACAGACAGCTTGTCAGGAAATGATCAGTATTGGCCGTGATTTAGGGCTAATTTCATGGATGCTTTCCAGTTTCCCTGATCTTCCTTTCCCCTTTTCCAAACAAAAGTGCTTCTGAAAATTGCTGTTTAACATCTTTCACTTTGAATAAAGAAAACACAAAACATTCCCCTTGCAGCTGGTATTGGTGAAATTACTTCTCTGGAGGGACCCACAGATGAGGGGTCTTGTTTGAGAGGCACCAGGCAGAAGGTTTCATTCTGTATCAGAGCCCACACTCAGACCTGCAACCCGAGAGTTGTCCCTCACTGCCCTCTGCACCTACCTAGACACACACACACCCACACACACACACACACACACACACACACAATGTAAATGAACACAGATGGCTGTCACCCAGAGTAGGCATCTAGGAAAACAGCCGCAGGCCTCTCCAGTTGCTGTCATCTTATTCTACAAATAAAGTGCCTTTAAGATGTAGGTGTCATTTCTTAATCTGAGATCACTCCTGTTTGGGCATTTAGTCACTTCCTGTGGGGACATATAAGAGTAGCATCAGAAAGATACCCAGAGCTTGATTTGACTAAAATCAAACGTTCCTTCAATTCACTGGTTATGTAGAGTTATATTTAATGAAAACCATATTATGATAAAATCCATATCAGTTCCTGACAATATTTTTCTCTTTCAGATCTGTAGGGTATCACCTTATATATCTGTTTCTCTGTGAAATAAATTAATTTTCAAATGTAATATATTAAAGAGTATAAAGCCAGACTTCACAAATGCTGAAAAACAATCTAAGTCTTTATACCCTTCTCCCAATCCAATGGAACATATGTTTTCCCCCATTTATTTCTCTATAAAATATGCAAACAATTACCTGGATTTGGAGGGCATAATTATAAAGAGGGTGATATCTAAAAGGTTATTATTGATTTACAGAGTTCTCTAGTTTAATAGAAGACAGACTTAGGAATAAGAAAAACATACTGCTTTCTCCAGGAACAATAAATGTCTCAAAAGGGAAATGTGAGATTTAAAATTAATTTTTAAAAGACATACACAGTTTGTGGATCTAGGAAGTGTTTCTAATTTGAACAATGTATATGCAATGAAAATTTCATAGAGCCATCTCACACATTATACTTTATTTTATATGCCCCAAAATGTAGTAATTAAATTCCAGGGAAATTTTGTTAAGTCTAAATTCCTCAATTTCCTATTATGAATCTATAATTTGTGGTTGATAGATTAAATACTGTATTAACAAGCATAATATATTTAAGCAAAAAATTAAGCTTAATTCACACCTGTCATGCATGCACGTTCTTTCTGTCTCTTGCGCACACACACACACACACACCCCTATTCCATAAGCTCATCTGATTTTGAACAATTGGATAATGTTTAATATTAGCATGCAGCTGTACATAAAAATTAAACCTTGTTTGGACAGACTCTCCTTACTTTAGCTTCATATGTATGTTAAATTGTTGCTGCAATGTATACATATAAGAGAAATATAGCTTTCAATATTCAGAAGATTGCATGATGTTAATAGTCAGAGTAAAACAAAGTCAATTTTTTTCTTTTAGGGAACATTTTAATTTACCAAATCATTCTTAAAAGCCTTAATCATACCTTCTATAGGATTTTGAATTACACCAAAGCTTTCTAATTTGTGGCTTTTACATAAAGATTGGCCTCGTGCTAAGAAACCAAAAGCCAAAAGTTTAAAGAAGTGAAAACAAAAAGGAAAATAACATGGTGCATGCCTAGATTGGTGAATGTATTTAATAACATCCTATAATCATGTACATAAACCTGTACAGTCCATAATGAATCACATTTGTGACTCCTTTTACTCTGACTTTTGGAGTACTGGGTTGTACCTCAGACGGGCATTTGGAAAAAATAATAGTCTTCAGCTTCTGGCAAGGATGGAGTAACAGGGACTGGATTTACTCTCTCATCTTTAGTGACTAGAAGACTGGATAAAATATGTGAAACAGCAACTTGGAGACATTGAACAGCAGGCAGCAAAGACTGTCATCCCTGAGAGAAGGGAACAAACAAGGGGAGTCCCTCAGCTGCCCCAGTGTGATGACTGCAGTGTCTCCAGACTGAATGTGGAGAGAAGCAACCCAGGGTTGGTGGTTTAGCTGAGCCGACGGAAGCAGAACTGGTGTTCACAGAGACCAAGACACAGAATTTGTAGGACAGAGTATTAGTGAGGGAGCTATACAAGCGAAGAGAGAGGAAGAAAGGAAGCGAAATGAAGAAAGGCAGAAAGAAAGGAGAAAGGAAGGGGCAGGAAGGAAAAGGGAAGAGAGACAAGAGAGAAAGGAGACAAGAAAGAGAAAAGACAGAGGGCTATGTTTTTCATAGACACTGAAAAATATCTCAGTCTTTACACCTTCCTCCCAATCAAATGGAACACGTTTTCCCCCATTTATTTCTGTATTAGGCATACAAGCAATTACCTAGATGGCATAATTATGGGCATAATTATGAAGAGGTTGATATCTAAAAGCTTTGACATCAGGAGTGATAGTCTCATTGAGTTTCTGACTGAGAACTGATCTGTGCACACATGAGAGCAAACTACCTGACATGGAGGAAAGAACCACTGAAAAGGATTAGAGAGACCACCAGGGCTGGGGATACTTTGTGTTCCACTAGTCAGAGTGGAAAGAAACTGTAACACAGGGTTTACTCCCAAAGATATTGCCTCAGTAGAAGACTAAACTAGCTACATCCTACAGACTCCTTGAACCCAACAAAGCAGAAAAAGAAGCTTTGGAACAGCTCAACCTTTTACAAAAACTTGATTATACACCAGATCAAAACCCAACACTAATTAAAAGCATCCAGTGATCAAAGACAAAATTAACAATGTTGTAAAAATTTCCTGAGTGTATCAATATGTTTTCTCTGACTATAACAAAATACTCAGGGCTGGGTGCTTTATAAAAAAAATAGCTTTGTTTAGTTCACAGTTTTGGAGCCTGAAAATCTAATCAGGCAGCCTCATTGGTTTTGTCTTCAGTGAGGGCTCTTTGGCTAGATAACAAAATGACAGATGGCGTCATGATGGGTGCACATGTGAGAGGAAGAGATCTCAGGGAGATACAAGAAGCCAAAGACTGAAGAAGACCAGTCTTGTTCCTTGTATAATAACTCATTTTCATAAGAACTAACTGGGGTCTTTAAAGAACTACTTTATTCTTTCTGAGGGCAGCTCCCCAGTGACCTAATTACCTCCCATAAGGTCCCACCTCTTGAAGGTTTCACCAAATCAACACCACCACCCTGAGAACCAAGTCTCCTGCACATGAACCTTTGGGGGATACCCTGAAACCATATCCAAACTATAGCAACAGATGTGAAAAATAGCAGAAAATATTATTGATAAATACAGAAACACTAATTAGTAGAAATGGATTAGGAAATCACAAAGATGATAGAACTAGGAAACAGGGGTGTAGAGGAAAACACAATTATGATGAGAAGAGAAATAGAGGACATTAAAAAACTCAAATAGAACCTCTAGAAACAAAAAATTCACCTGTAATGAAGAATAGCAATAACTAAGGCTTAATGGAGCATTTACAAGGTGTCAGACACAGAGCTGTGTTGCACTTGCAGCATCTCATTTAATAGACTTGCTCCCATAAAACAGATATGACAGATGAGGATACTTAGGATTCAACAGGATAAATAATTGTGTACCATAGAGCTGAAATTTTAAAGCAAGTAATTGGCCTTTCAAGCACCATTCCATGTTACTGATCACATTATTTGCAATATAGTGTAACTCAGCTGAAAGAATGAGGGTTAGACAAATGGGATTGAAGGGAGGGAGGATGGGAATAGAAAAGACAGTAGAATGAATTGGACATAACTTTCCTATGTTTGTGTATGAATACATGACCAGTGAAACTCCACATCATGTATAACAAGAATGGGAAGTTATACTCCAGGTATATATGATGTCAAAATACATTCTACTGTCATGTGTAAGTAAAAAGATCAAATAAAAACTAAAAAAAAAAAAAGAATGAGCTTCATCTGAGGATGTTTACAGAAATTTTTAAAGGAGTTCATTAAAAACGACACTTTGTTCTTAGTGTGGGTGTGTACACTGGCTTGGGTGCATGATCTAGATGTAGATTTGTTGGAGAGTACATAGGATTTTCAAAGATTGTTGTAAAATTTGAGATGGATGACTGTTGAAGTTCTTAGCCCCCTGCCATTTTCTCAGGAAGATATGATAGAAATGAATTGAAGGAAACTTGTAACAATACTAAAATAAACAGATGTAAGCTGTTTATAGTTTTTTCTTGCTGTTAAAGTATGCAACAACTGCAGTTAAAGCAATATTAAGAAAAATATAGTAGTAGGTAAAGCTAATGATTGTCATGTGTCATGCCCTGTGCTAACATACACTTATAACCACAGTTAATCCTTACAACAAATCTTTGGGGTGGGTTCTACTCTTATTTATCAAGTTGAGGAAGGTCATTGAATCTGCCCAAAGTTAGGTGGACAAAGATTATGCTAAGTATTTCTTGTATAGAATTATCTTTGTGAGTTTAATAATAATTTCTGCTCTATTACAAGGTTCATGTACAAGACATTTATTTTGATGATTTTCCTGTAATATGAATTTATAGAGCATTTATTTAATAAACTAGCCTTAACGATAATTAATATGCTATCCAATTCATAGATAGTAAGATCAAGTAGATTAAAAAAGAACATAAATATCTTAAATGCCAGTATGAATGTCATCAATGAATTAATTATATTCATTTACAAAAATACATTAATTTAAAGAATGGTCTATTTACCATCCTGAGATTAAAATGTTTCAACTTCACAATTTCTGGAATCCATGATAGTGTCAGGTAATGCTTTTCCTATACAGTACTCACACACATAATGTCCTTATGCGAAGACAGTCAATAAGGGCAATTTGACACTTTTTCACTCCTTGAAAGTAGGACAGAAAGTCCACTTGAGAGACTGTCATGTCACAGGATAAGTCAGTGATAAAATTGGGGCAGTCTCTATCAAATGGAGTTTTGCTCTAATAGCTCATCATTTTATTAAAGTTGCTTTCTAGTCCCAGAAAGTGTGTAGTCTTGTGCTGGGTGGCAGTTGGCTGAATGTGACTCACAGTGGTCAGGAGGGAACAGCTTGAGAGCTTCTTATACACCTTGAACAATTCAAATTGATTCCATATTGACCAGCGTGTATCAAATGCTGTGCACAGTCTAAGCTGGAGATGAAACTGCGAAGTTCTAGATGCTCTCCTAAAAACACAAGACTATTAAGACTCCTGTGCTTATTTTAGTTCCAACCTCACCTTCAAAAATAAGTCATAGGAGTAGTCACTAGGCATAGAATAGAAAAACAACAACTTGATCTGATTACTGCATTCACTTGGAAGCTAGAGATATTGCAATTTGGAGACCAGGAAGCAATATCCACAATTCTGATTTCATGGGCTAGAACAAGTTTTCTAAAAATTGGGGACCAACTAGATCAAGTAGAATTAAAATCAAAGAAAAACCACCATTGACCATGGGCATCAATACAAAAAGATCTTGTTTAACACCAAAAACATAGGAAGAAAATAATCCTTTTTTAAAAATCAGTAGGATAATAATCTAAACTGAATAAATTTAGGTTTGTGAAAGAAAACTCATTGCTTTTTCCTTTTCTGGGGAAACTTTGTCAGACTGAGACTCCTTTGTGAACAGGAGTTAAAGAGACTTTCTGTGGACAAATTTTAGTGTTGGTTGTATAAACAACATTGTCTGAGGGAAAGAGAGGTGCAGCCACACACCAGGGGGCAGTCTTGAAGGATGCAGTGTTGACAAAGAGCCTGGGCCTGCTGCTCAGGCCTCCATCTCCTTTGTGGTATTACTGAGGCTGGGGCATTGGGGAAGGGCTTCTTTAGACATGAAGGTTGGCAACATGTCCAAATACTTTCTTCTATTTATTCACTATCTGTGCTCTTTACAGACTTCAAAGGAAGGTAAATATGTCTCATTAATGTAACTACCAAATTTATAAAATCTACACGGAGCCTACTCATTAGTGGTCATGCACTTTTTTGGATAGCAAGCTACTTTGACAATCAGATGAAAGCTATGGACTCCTCATCTACCTCTGCCCAGGAAACTGCACCCATGCATATACATACAGATATTTTGCAAATATTCTGGGGGATACCTGAACCCCATAAATGGATCCCTGTTCAGAGATCTTTGCTTTAGTGTATAAAGGGATTTTCAGTACTCATCACTATCATTCCAAGTTCTCTGGGCTTCCTCATTCCATTTCAGATTCTATATGATGCCCAGGAAGTCTTTGATTAGTATCTTTGCAAAAACCTTCTCTCATATCCCGTAACACATGGAGTTTAGATTTTCATCTTGCTCCTAAATTTTACTCCCAGCTCCCTGGCAGCCCTGGTCTGTGGAAAATCTGCAGAAAATTTCTAAGAACTAGAAAATCTGTCTAGTTTTTACTATCTTTTCCTCGCAATCTGGATCGGTTCCCTGATCCTTTGCCACAGGCTTATATCCAGTTTCAGCTGGATGATGCAAAGGAACAGTATCCCTCTTATGAAATCTCAAAGAACCAAGATGTTGATATCAATTGACTGTTGAGAGAGTTAACGGAGGGTGGGAGAGCAGTTAATGAGATCACGGGTCTCTGATGCCCTCATGGCTGTGGCATGTCCAGTGCCTGGGAATGTTTCTGTGCAAGGGCACAGGATGCTTAGCTGTTGTAGCAATTCCCTGAATGAGGAGGCTCTGTGCAAGAGCCCTATCAGTTCTAACCTTGATCTCAGGCACACAGCTCCCAGGAAGGAAGGAACTCTTATGCTGGACAACCACAATGTTTCACCAGCTCTGATTCTCCAGTTTCTACAGGTTTACAGTAACTTTGAACAATGGACTTTCGTGAGAGCTATACAAAGCTCCTAACATTGCACTTTGCAACTATGGATTCCAACTGTGGAAAAGCTACATAGTATGTCCTAGTTTCTGTAACTTTCCTGAATACAAAGAATAATGGTTGCATAGTCTTTAACCTGATAATGAGACATATATAATTAGAGATCGCTGGCGTACCTCTTTAGATGTGCATCTCCATCAGAGAGCAGAGCTCCACCTGATCCCAGCTTAATCTTCAAGATCTGTGTCTGTGAATCTTTGTTTTCCAATCCCCCTTTGCCCCTCACAGGACCCGAGGGTTTGGTCGCGCTGGTTGCAACAGTTGACCTTTATATATTACAGCTGCCTAAAGACTGCTGGCATGGTGCTTCTACTCTGAGACCAGACTTCTTGAATACCACTGCAAGTTGAAATCTGACCTGAGGACATTCTAGGTTTATCACCCCTGTGCACATTCTAGGTTTAAGTATTGGTTAAAGTTCTTATTTCCTTAATACAGCTCATGTTGTCCCAATTTATTTATTTATTTATTTATTTATTTATTTATTTTTTGCGGTGCTGGGGATTGAACCCAGGGCCTTATGATTGTGAGGCAGGCGCTCTGCCAACTGAGCTATATCCCCAGCCCCTTGTCCCAATTTATATCACTTTCCATCTTGCCTTATGTCATAATAGTCTCAGCATGCCTGGAAGAAAGAAGGATGCCCAGAGTTGACATTAAGTCCACTTATCTGTACGGAAGGGAATGGTCAAGCAGCATTCAAATGTTTCCCCACTGTCATTTAGTAATATTAGCTCATCAACAGGGAGTGAGTCTGAGCAACATCTAATTGCCTTTTTCAACTTGCTGATCAAGACATCATAGTAGTATATAGACCTTTCACAGAAAGAACCATTTTTTTTAGCCCTAAGTTTGCAGCTGGTAAAAAGTTTTCCACAAAGTCCTCAAATACCATGATGGTAATTAAATTACCCATTGTTAGAAAAGAATTAAAATCCTCCAAATGTGAGGGACATTGAGTTATCATTGAGCATGCTGAACTATTTTAACAAAAATTTATTGAATATTTGTAAGTACATAGAAAAATGCTCAATAAATGTTATTAGTATGAGTAATTATCATTACTATATGTGTCAAACATACTAAATGCTTTAAATGGGTTATATTAATCTTTAGAAACCCTCTCTGAGGCACATACTATTTTCTTCAGGTTTTTAATTTTTTTTTTTTTTTTTTTTTGGTAATAGGGATTTAACCCAGGGGTGCTTACCTAGTGAGCCATATTCCCCACCCTTTTTATTTATTTATTTATTCATTTATTTATTTATTTAGAGATATGGTCTTGCTAAGTGGCTCGGAGCCTTGCTAAGTTGCTGAGGCTGGCCTCAAACTTGTGATTCTCTTGCCTCAGTCTCTTGAGTCACTGGAATTACAGGTTAATGACCTAGGAAAACATCAAGATTTATCCAAGAAATATGACTTCTCCTAGTCCTTTTAGTACATGACTTAAATTCTCTGTGTCTTAGTTTTCTATCTGTAAAAATGTATCATGATAACTATCTCACAGGCTTCTTGTGAGACTTAACACATATCAAATGTTGAGACTACAACTTGATTGTAAATGTTTTAAAAATACAAATTATTATTATTTGGATTATTTCCAGCAGTATAATATATTCTTCTTTCCTTTATTTTCCAAAGAAAGAAAATCTCTCTAGCCAATGACTTCTTTGTGATTGAATTCACCGATTTACTGAATACACCTCAGCCAGTCATTCAACACATGTCTGAGTTCTTTGTATGTGTAAGGCATTGTGCTGGGTACTTGCTATCTCATTCTGTGTTTGGGGTCAAATTAATGTGGGCTAGCTGGTCAACTTCACACAAGAGACATCTTTTAATAGGCGATCCATTCCAATTCAGTCCTAGAAATGGCCTGGATTGCTCACTTTCTCTAGGAATCTCCCCCTTTATCAGGCCAAGCTATGACCTTGTAGTGCTGATTCCCTTAAATAATGGATTGGCAAAACTTTCTAACATTCAAGCATTGATCAAGTGCTGAATAAAACAACCATGGATAGTCAGCCAAAGAATATACTGACCCTTCTTTCTCTCCTAGAAGCAAAAGCTTATCTTTAGATAAGAAAGATCTCCCAAGTGGTTCTACTCAGTTAAAAACATGTCTTTTTGATGAGTTCTTGAACTTTTTGTTACCTATTTTAACCTCTAAGGATGTACCAAACTATATGCTGTTGTGTTTTACAGTTATTTTGTTCTTAAACATGAGCATTTGGCTTTCAAGTGCGCTCTGGAAATCTATGTCCATTTGAAAATAACTGCACAGATCTGAACTCAGAATAGCAAGTGGGTTTTTAAGTTCTTAAGTTTGAACTTAAAAACCCACTTGCTATTCTGAGAGCTTTTCTTGTTGGTTGCCAACATCACCTCTTCAACTCTTCACCTAGTAGGTGAAGAGCATAGTTACGATTTGTAGGAGCAAAAAGGATTATTAGTCTAGGAAAACATGCCACTTTTGTTTTTGTCTTGGAGACTGCATGTCATGGATTGTGTGACTCATCAAGATGGATAAATCATTAAGATAGGTTAGCAAAGGAAATACTCTTGAGAGTATCTATTTCACTTTTTCTGAGATATCTGAGTTCTCTGGTGTACTAAAGTAACACGTTTCCCTAAACTCTTTGCCTCATGTTTTAGCATCAGAAGGACCCTTAATGAGCAGGGCCTTCAGGATACATTAGAAAATCCCAGTGCCAGTAGATCTAAACTGAAAGTGCTTCCCTCAGAATTCCTTTCATGGAGGATTGCTTCTATCACAGATGCATGAGTTCAGACAGCAGTGATTGGTAAGGTGAACAGGTCAGGCTTCACTGTGACATTTTCTTCAGCAAGAAGAGTGTGAAGAGTGTGAAGAGAGTGCCCAGAAGTACAATCCAGATACTGTGGGAACTGCCCAAGTATCATATTCACAGTGGTCCTACAGTGTCCACAGCTGCTCACTTCCTGTAGGGTTTGCCATGGAGCACTCTGGTGTGTGCTTTCAGTTTCCTTCATTTTCCCCTTAGGGAAAAGTTTTAAAAGTTTTTTGGGAAAAGGATCCCTTTACAGAGATTATTTTAAATACAACTGTAGGGAACTTGAAGACTTTCTGAAGTCCGTGTCAGCACCCCCAGGGGTCTCAACATCACAAGTGTGCTGTTGGAACAGTTCCTGAACTTTATTTCAATGGTCTTCCAATCACATGCTTTCCTAAGTGACCCCATTTCTTATAGAATCTGCAACTCACAACTCCCATCTTCAAAAACCACAGGCAGAGCCTCCTGAGCACATTTTAATGTCTGAATTCTTTTCTCACCCCTTTTCTTTTTTTGTTTCCAAATAAGTTTAAAGAAAAGCATTTTAGAACTACTTAGAGGAGGAAACATTTATTTTGGCTCTTGGGTTCAGAGATTTAGTTCATGTTCAGCTGAGTTCATTGCTCTGGGCCCAAGTTGAGGCAGATCATCCTAGCTGAAGGGAGCGCTGCTTTGTTCATGGAAGACAGGAAGCAGAGAGAGGAAAGGGAAGTGGGTACAGGGAAGATGCACCCTTCTAGGGAAGGCAGGAATGTAGCTCTCATGTGCTCATCATGTTGGAAGACAGGAAGCAGAGAGAGGAAAGGGAAGTGGGTGCAGGGAAGATGCACCCTTCTAGGGAAGGCAGGAATGTAGCTATCATGTGCTCATCATGTTGGAACAGAACTGGAGGCCACCATGGCCTGCACTCCTATTCCTTTTTGGGGGTGATTAATTTGATGTATGAAGTTATTAACATATAGAATGAATTGATGTTTGTAAACTTTAAAACATTCAAGAATATTATGTACTACTTAAGAAAGCATGCACATGCAGTCAAAACACAATCACCATACAACAAATTTCAGAGTTACTTAGAAAAGAGGGAGACGAAAAGAGGGAGACAAATAATGGTGCCAAAGGACTTCAGTTATATCTGTGGTGCTTTCTTTTTAAAAAATACAAGTGGGAAAAAAGAAAAAAATACAAAAGAAAAAGGTAGTATAGAAACCTCTGAATATTTGAATCACAGGAAGCAGGTTAACTTATCAAACTACTTGGTATGTGGCAAAGCAGTAAGTAATTTTAAGTTTTTAGCCTGCCTGCTCCATTTTTCAAGGTGCAGATTATATATATTCTCAAGTGTGTGGGTATGTGTATATACTCACACAGTTGAGAATTACTAACTGCCTGAGGTTTTTAAAAAAAGAATTGGACCTACATTTATTGTTGAAACTGTATTGTGTTCTGCCACAGTATCCAGGTCAAGAAAAAATGGATCTTTATTTTTGCCAATAATATTTTATTGCTGCAAAAATTACTGAGTGCTAACTCTACCCTGAATCACTCAACATATAACTACTGGAACTTAAAAGGAACAAAAACACAACCCCAAATAGCACATTCTTGCCAACATAATTGGCCTCCAACCCTCTCTTCTCTGCCTCTTCGCCAACATGACCTAGGAAAACATCAAAATTTATCCAAGCAACATGACTGCTCTTAGTCCCTTTATAGCCCAATATTGGACCTCTTCAGTAGCTGCCTATTTCTAAGGGTGAAGAATTCTGTGGATGGTAGATGGGCAGTCCGAGACTTCCACTCCATTTCTTACTGTCCAGTTACTCCTGGGGAGTTTAGATGAGGCAGAAGAGGATCCCAGTGGAACTGAAATCAGTCCGGATGGCATCTCTTCACTGACTATGAGATGACACCAACTCAGAAATGCAAAGATCTTTCATTCTCAAGGAAATGTATGATTCAAGAGAATTCTGCTGTCTAACCACCTTCTTGGTAAAATAGGATGTATTAAGAGCACTTTTCAGTTCACCTAGAATCCTATCCTGCAGTTATCTGTGACTCCTCCAGTTTAATAGTTTCTTTGTTAGTTCTTTGTGTTCTTCAGCACATTTACATATTTTTCCATTTGTCCTGGTGTATCTTAGAAGAGTATTTTAGGATGAGAATATTTTATGTGGAACTCAAGCAGGTGTAGTTATAAAAAAGAGGATGGAAAAGGAATGAGTTGGATCTCTACAATCAGAAAATGAATGAAATAAAAGCAGATAAGAAAAGGAACAAGATCAGGTATAAGAGAAGGGAGGTTCCTGGGAATGGAAACACCAAGATTAAGGTAGAATCAATATTATCTACAGCTTAAAAAGTGAAATCTATTTATATATTGCACATATAACACAAATTTAATAGAACTTAGTAAGGTATAGGAAAGGTGAGGAAAGAGAAAGTGAATAGAAGGGAAAATAAGCAAGGTAATGGGATCATAACTGAACACAGTAAAACACTTTAGGTGGCAGGGCGGGAAGCAGTTTGGGGTCAAGAAGAACAGGGCAATTACAAAACACTATACTCATGTATACATGGCCTAAGTGATGAATCCAGGAATAAAACCCAGATTTCCCAATTCCTGGCCCTGGGCCTTATGTATTAAATCATGTTGCCTCTGCTGTCAGATAATCATCTTGCATCTGGAACATAAATACAGCCAATTCAAATATGCATCTTGATCTTATCATGTGGTTAGCAATCCATGCTGTTATTACTGTCAATAAGACTGCATCCCATTAATACTGCGTTCACTGTTTGGCTACAGATTTAATGGCATAAGGTGGATAAATACAATATATCATGTGGTCAAAGAAAATCACCCTCATTCCTATACCACAAGACCCAAGAAGAAGCTTCCAGGTAGTGCTACTGTGGCTAATCTTCAGGAAGCCAAAGGGAAAAGCAGGGAAGTTTTATTTTAAAGAAAGATGTGCTCAGCCTTGGTAACTTAAGGGGGTAGGATTTTTTTAAGTGTCATGATTTGATTAGGGAACTATTTTTAAATTAAATGCCAATCTTTAAGAGATAAAAGTCTTTACTGTTGACCATGCTCAAGTGAAATTTCTACAATCTCCATTTCCCCTGCTTAGATTTCCTTTTCATATTAATGAATACTATGCTACATAGATTGGAGAGCTGATGATCAGAATATTTTCTGATGCGTGATAAGTGATCAGTGTAATGCAAGTTTTGACATTGAATCAGTGGAAAAATAAGCACTGTAGCTTGTGCTTCCCCTTCAAATGCTTGATTGTTTTAAAGATCTAAACTGCAATTTGTACACCTACATTCACAGCAGCATTCACTATAGACCAAAGGTGGAAGCAACCCAAGTGTACATTGATGGATAAATGAATAAACAGAACACAATATACACACACCTTCAGTGGAATACTATTCAACTTCAAAAAGGAAGAAAATTCTGATGCTTGCTACAATAAGGTTCATCTTGAAGACGCTAAGCTAAGTGAAATAAGCCTGACTTGTGCTGAGGGTGTAGGTCTGCGGTAGATTTCTTGTCTAAGATGCACAAGGTCCTGGATTCAATGCCCAGTGTCCCCCCCAAAGTTCTTATGAAATAAATCAGGCACACAATAACAAATATTGTATAATTCCACTTATATGAGATACATAGAATATTCCAATACAGAGAAAGAAAGTAAAATATGATTGCCATGGGTTGGGGCCTGGAGAAATAGGAGGTTAGTGTTTAATTTGTAAAGAGTTTCAGTTGGGAAAGAAAAAAAAAGTTCTGGAAATGGATGGCAGTGATGGTTGCATAAAGATGTAAATAAAATATACTTAAGGCTGCTGAATCATATACTTAAAATGCTGTATTTTATGTTTTATATAGATTACCACAATAAAAACCTAAAGCACATTTTATGGGTCACTATTCAAGTTACAATTGTTTCTTAGTAATAACTTTTGAGACTGTGAATATATCTAAAAAAAAGAATATGGGTGTTGGGTCAGAACTCAAATGATATAATCTGGACTATCACACAGCATGTCAATATCAGAGAAGATAATCTAATTAACATGATATAATGTCATAAAGGAAGGTCTGCTTCTGAGATATATGCACAGAAATGCTATTTTTAAAGTCCAAATGGGAAGTTCTGGAAGTGGCTATCACAAATAGTTTAATTTTAACATCTCCTCTCCTTCCCATCAGTGTTCCTTTTGAATCTTTTCTGTACTAAGAAGGATATTACTTGGGGATGAAGATGTAGCTCAGTAGTAGAGCACTTGACTGTCAAGTGTGAGGCCCTGGGTTCAATCTTCAGCATCATAAAAGTATTATTTGGATGAAATTATTTCTAAATGCTGATTGACCAAGTAATAGGTAGGCTAGAAGGGATCTCATGCAGAGACAGCTTCTGTTTAGAGGTCCTGACCTTCCCTGTAGCCACTAGAGCCACCATCCATCTGGACTTCATATAAGTTGAGAAAGATTGAAATTATCTTGTGTTTTTGATTCAAGAAAATGTCCTTGGTAGAGTTTAATCACTGCATATTATGTGAGAAGAGCTAAGTACCACCACTGCAGGAACTAGAAAATGAATAGATTCATAGTTCTTAGAATTTAACTAGTCCTCAAGGAATAATCAGGCAAAGACATAACTTTATAGATTTGTTCATTAATTCATTTGGACAGTCAGTCAGTTATCCAGTTGTTATTAATCATCTGCTATGTTTTAAGCACTGTGCTGTTCTAATCTAGTGGGTGAACAATGAGTATAGTAAAACAAGAAATCTGTTTAAGTGAGGTATAAAATTTTATAAGGATTCCAAAGAGAGAGAGAGAGAGAGAGAGAGAGAGATTGATTCATTCTTTTTGACCAGAGACTTATGAAAAGGCTTCGTGGAAATGGACATTGCAATTAGAAAAGAGTGTGAAAAGGTTGTGCTAGCAATAAACAGGAATGAATGGTGCTTGCCAAAGGAATGGAAAACACAACTGTTAGCCTGGAGTATACTGTACAAATTGGAGGAGGCAACATGGTGGTCAGAAAATTAGGCTGGCAATATAATATAGAAAGTCACTTCTAAAATTTTTGTGGGGAACACACATAGTTTTTAAAAAGAGCAGTGATTACAATCACAATATTGCCAAGTTCTTATGTCAAGGGACAAACCTAGAAGAGGGATTAAGAATTGATGATAGCAGGAGAGTAAATATAAAGAATGGACTGTACTCTTTGTCTTCTATCTGGGTATCACCATCTCCCCACTGATGTGAAAAATCACACATTGGATAGAAGGATGTTTTCTTTCACAAAACTTCATTTAAAACAAGGCTATTCAAAAATTTAAAATGAATCCAAATTACCTAGGGATCTTGTTAAATTTCATATCCTGATTCAGTAGCCTGGGGCATGAGGTCCTGGTTTCTGCATTTCTGAAAGCTCTAAGGTGCTTCAGTTCCTGGAATAACATTTAAGTACTCAGGCTTTACACTCTTAAGTTCTCATCTCAACAACCTTTGGATCAAAGAACCCACTTTAAATGGTTGAAAGACACAACTCTTGGAAACTGTACTCCTGGGCTGCACAACTGTTCTCCTGCACCCACACCTGTTCCCACCACTCCCAGCGCAGTACCACCATTGTGTCGGCTTCCATATCAGGAAAATGAAACTGGACTTTGGTGGAATGAATTTGAGTAGGGAGAGCTTGGTGGTATAAGCTATAGTCTAGGTTAGAGATGGGAAAGACCCTTTGATAAGGAGTTGCAGAAACCTGGAATAAGTAAGACTCACCTGTCTTATGGTATGAGCCATCTGAGATTTAGAACAGTTAAAAAAAAAACAAATTAGCTAGCACACATGAAATGCTTAGCTAATGGGCCTTCACCACCTGCCTTCTTCCACCTCAGGCTGCAGGTAGCCTCTGAGCAGGCTTGGATCAATTAGTCAATGTAATTGAAGCCAAATGTAATTAATTATATAATTTGGGGGCTGTTTGAGTTTAATTTAACTAAATCACATTATGAAACTGGGGTATTATGAAGGATTAGTGAGAAAAGAGAAACAGGCTTGAATAAAGCTTTCTCAGGAGCTAGAATACATGCATTATTTCTTGACCAGCTACCTTAGAAGTGGAGCAGATGCTTTAAATTCCCATTATTGATAAAGATCCTTGGGTCTTGCAAAAAGACTCAATATTGTCAAGATGTCAGTTCTCCCTCACTTGATCTGTAGATTCAATGATTCAAGGCAATCTTAATCCAAAGCCCAACAAGTTATTTTGTAGATATTGAAAAACTGATTTTAAAGTTTATGTGGAAAGACAAAAGACCCAGAATTGTCAACACAATATTGAAGCAGAAGAATAAAGATGAAGGACTAAGAGTGTGGACTTCAAGACATTTATTATAAAGCTACAGTAATCAAGACCCTGTGGTGTTAGTAAAAGTATAGACAAATAGATCAATGGATTATAAGAAAAAAGCAGAGATCCCAGAAATAGACATAGGTGTGTGTGTGTGTGTGTGTGTGTGTGTGTTTTCAACTGATCTTAGACAAAGGAGCAAAGGATATACAATGGAGAAAAAATAGTCTTTTTTTTGCTATTTTTTTTTATTCATTTAATTTTGATCCATTGAACACGAATGGAGTACAGCTATTGTTTCTCTGGTTGTACACAAAGTAGAATCACACCATCTGTGCATTCATACATGTACACAGGGCAATGATGTCTGTCTCATTCTGTTATTATTCTCACCCCCCTCCCCGACCCCACCCCTCCCTTCCCTCTATGCCATCTATCCTTCCTCCATTCTTGCCTCCCTTCCACCCCGCATTATGCATCATCATTCACTTATCAGAGAGATCATTCAGCATTTGGATTTTTGGAATTGGCTAATCTCACTTAGCATGACAGTCTTCAACATCATCCATTTACCTACAAATGCCATAATTTTATTCTTCTTTATGACTGAGTAATATTCCATTGTGTATATATACCACAGTTTCTTTATCCATTCATCTATTGAAGGGAATCTAGATTGATAGATAGTCTTCTTAACAAATGGAGTGGAACAAGTGGACTTCACCTGAAAAAAATGAATCTGGACACAGAATTTATACCCTTCACGAACATTAACTCAAAATGGATTTACAGACCTAAATATAAAATGCAAAAGTATAAAACTCAGAATATATCATAGGAAAAACCCCAGGTGACTGGTGACTTTTTAGATATGACACCATAGACATGATTTAGGACAAAAAGTATTGATAAATGGAATTCATAAAAATTAAAAATTTCTGCAAAAGATAGGATGAAGAGAATGAGAAAGAAGATAATCCACAGAATATGAGAATATATTTTCAAAAGACATACTTGATAAACAACTATTATCTGAAATATACAAAGAATTCTTAAAATCCAATAATCAGGAAACAAACTAGATTTAAAAATGAACAGGAGACCTTAATAGACACCTCACCAAATAAGATATATAGACAAGAGACAAGCAAATAAAAATATACTCCACAACATATGATATCAGGGAAGTGAAATAATACACACCACTACAAACTTATGAGAATGATCAAAATCAAAAGAACACTGGCAACCCAGGTGCTGGTGGGGATGTGGAACAGCAGGAACTCCTATTGGTTACTGGTAGGAATGTAAAATGGTACAGTTACTTTGGGAGACAATTTGACAGTTTCTTATACAATTAAACATATTCTTCCATGTGATCCAGTGAACACACTCCTTGGTCTTTACCCAAAGAGGTTGAAAGCACACGTCCACACAAAGACCTGTGCACAGATGTTTACACCATCTTTATCATAATTGTTAAAACTTCGAAGGAACCAAGTTATTCTGCAGTAGGTGAATGAAAAACAATCTGTGGTATATCCAGACATGACGTAGTATTCAGCATTAAAAAGAAATGAGCTATCGAACCATGAAAGAACATGGAGGAGACTCAACTGCATATTATTAAGTGAAAAATGAAAATCCAAAAAGCCTACATACTGTATGATTCCAACTGTATGACATTCTGGAAATGGGTAAACTATGGAGATAGCAAAAAGAACAGTGATTTCCAAGACTGGGGGCACAGGAGGATGAGAAAGGGAGGGTCAACAAGTTCAAACACAAAAGATCTTCAGGGCAGTGAAGATACTCTTATGATTCTATATTAATGGCTACTTGTCATTATACTTTTGTTCAAATCATAGGATGCACACCACCAAGATAAGATGGACTACTGATATAAATTATGAACTTTGGGTGATGATGTGTCAATATAAGTTCACCAACTGTAACAAATATACCATTCTGGTGAGGGCTGTTGATAGTTGGGAAGCTACACATGTGCGGGGACAAGGGGTATAAGGACGATCACTGTACTTTTCTCTCAATTTTGCTGTACCCTTGAAACTGTTTGAAAAAATAAACTCATTTTTAAAAAATCTTGATATTATGCTCCAGCCAAGGAGTATGAGATTATTCATTTCTCTGTACTCTTTTTAAAAATATATATTATTAATCTCTTAAAAATTTTGCTAACTTGAAAGTTAAAAACACCCCAGAATCTCACTATTTTTAACACATACCTCTATGACCCACTAGAGATTGAGAAACTTTTCATATTTTTGGACATTTGAAATTCTTATTTTGAAAATTGCTCATTTGTGTACTTTGCCCTTCTCTGACAGATGTCTTTTCTTATATTGTCATAAGTATTTTGTATGTTTGAGATAGTAATAAAGAGTCATGGAGAATATTTTCTCCCATATGTATTAAGTTTGTTCTATTGAATATGTGGCAAATATATTCCCCTAGTATGCTATATGTCTTGTAAACTTTTATAATATTATACTGTCTTCTGCTTCTCGAATATTTAACAGCAGTTGAATCTGTCAATCTTTTCATTTGTGATATTTGCCTTTCATGTCAAACTTAGGCTTTAAATATACTTTATATACATATTTAAAGCCTAAGTATTTATATATGTATGTATACATATATATATTTATAGTCAAAGGACACATTGTATATATTTTAAAAGGTGTAAGTACTTTTATATTATATGAACTGAAAGTATTAGGCCAGATGGTACAGAGATAAATATCATGTAGGACATCATTAGCAATTAAGTGAAGATGTAGTATAGACTGGTGCCAGAATGGTGGATTTGGTGGTCGAGGCAATTTATAGTGCACCTAATCTGTATAGAACATAGTAGTAATCCATTCTCTAATGTCATTGGATACATGTATTAAGATATACATATTAAGGGACAGTCATTCCCTGGTCTCCTTACTCAAACAGGAGGCTGGGAAAAGATCTGCCAAATGTCACTAATTAGCAATGGGCACAAAGTATAACCAGCTTCTATAGTAAACTGTAAGTTTATACACTGAAACATGTCTTTAAACTTTGTAATTTATGTCATTTAAAAAATTATTTATTTATTTATTTGGTTTTGCTGGAGATTAAACCCAGAGCCTCATGTATGCTAGGGAAGCACTCTTACCTTTGATCCATACCCCCAGCACAAAACATGACTTGAATATGTGACATCCATGCACATACCACAATGAGAAAGGTGATTGAGTGGTGAGTACAGCAAAAGTGTATTGTTATTATTAAGTCAAGGAAAGAGTTAAGGCTGACAGCCCATACCCCCTTGTCTGCAGTGAAGACAGTGCAATTGCTGATGTGAACATCTGGTTCAGTGTCTGTATCTCTAGTTACTGGAGTTGAGATCTCTCTGCTACCAGACACAATCAAGTTCCTTTGCTCTGAATTTATATTCATCATGCAATCTTTAGTTTCCCAAGTATATTGCTCTACTGAGAAGAAAATGCTCTATTAACCACTACCAATTCAAATTATGGAGTCCTTTAGTGAAGAGGTGAAATTTTGCATCATCTGCCTGTAAATCCCCTTGATGGTTCCCATAGTGACTGGTTCAGTTGGTAGGGAAAATTTACAAGACATACATGCAATGGCCTGCATGGACCATTATGTGCCTCCATGATTTACACAACTCTATCATATATTCTGTTTGTACGCTGACAAACACTAAGTAGATTTTCTTTTTCTTACTTTTACCCAGTGGTATCCACTGACCTACAAGTGGCATTCCATGTAACACACATGTGTTGGCAATTACTGTGATAGAAAATAGAAAGGGAGAAGGGCCACAAAGGATAGCAGGGGTGAGCATTTAATAGTTTATCAAGATATGAAAACTGGCACCTAGTTTTTATGCACCGGATATAATTCCTGGTCTCATGTGACTTGGAGTTCCATAAGCAGTTTTTCTGAGAATTAAGCAAATGTGGTTGAACAACAAATTCTTACATCTGCAGATATGAATCTGGTTTTTTGCCTTCCATAAATGCTCTATTCAGTACTGAGGGTACAGTGATTATTTGGCATGGCAGACAATACACATGCAGATATTCACAAGTGGGGGTAAATCAGTGATTTGGAGTAATTTGGTATAAAATATTAGTGATTGGTGATGACAGGAAAATGAATAATTTTGAAGGCTAGAGAGGAAGATGTATGAAGGAGGAAAATTTTACTAACTCAACAAAAATATTTTTCAGTACTTAGTATGTGCCACACACTGTTTTAAGCATTTAAGGTACATCACTGAGCAATAAAAACTCAACTTTCTCCCCTCAGAGGACTTAATTCCAGAAAGAAGAAACAAACAACAAAAATTAGAAATTAGAGTAAATCATGTCTTTTTTTTTTTTTTGGTAATACACACTATGGAAAAAGGAATCAGAACTATGTAAGCAGGATCTAAGATTGTTAAATAGCTGGCAATGAAGTAGAAGGCTCTCTCAGACGATGAGATAGGAATGATGACTTAAAGGAGGTGAGGTGAGCCATTTGGTTGTCTGGAGGCAGAACATTTTAGGCAGAGAGCTGCAAGTTAAGGTCTTCAATGTTTGAGATGTTAAAATTTCCAGTGTTTAAAACGAAATAAAAGTGTATTCCAAAAAGATCTCCAAAACCTTCCTGAGCTGGGCAAAACAGATAAAGTATGATAGGTATACACTTATCCACTTAGTTAATGGATAGTTCTTAGAGTTTTAGATCACCTACAAGCTCATTTGTTGAAAGAGAGTTAAATGGATCACCTCACAAATGTGTACTTGGAAGGAAAGGAGAAGGGTGGGAAGAAGGGGTTTTGTAAAGGGCTTCTTAATTAGTATTTTGGCTATTGTCTCATGCAAAGTGAAACTCATTCCATTTTGAAATGTTCTGCCAAGAAGATCCTACTAGAAAGGATTTTGATGGATTGCAAAGAGTGAAACGTGAGGGAACCAAAAGCAAAATAATCATTCCAGTTGAGGTTACCATGGCTGAAGTAAAGATCCCAGAATAGATGATGCCAGAGGATGCCATGAGTCACTGGTTGTACTTTGTGATCAGAGATAAGAATTTGGCAGAGGACAGGGTGGGATAACAAAATCCCTAGACCATGCTGCTGCTTACTTTTGTGATTTCTGGTCAGTTACAGAATCAGCTGGGGGCTCAGTTTCTGCATCTGTAGAATTGAGCAATAACACCTGTTTGACCTTTTTCATAGAACTTTTGTGAAAATCAATTGAGGTAACAGCAGAAATTGTTCTGTAAGTAATCAAATACTATACAAACAGGAGATGTTATTCTCAAGGCTTTTGGTCTCATCAAATAGCTGATCCAACACTTGACTCCCTTAAGTTCACACCTGCAAATAATCTACATGTTCAAGACCAAAGTAAGCTCAGTCCTGGTGGTTTACTATCCTGTCTCCCCCAACAGAGTCTAGAAAGGATAAAGGGCCAGGAGAAGGTTCCAAGAAATTTTAGCCCTGTGGTATAGGTTAGAAAGCAGCATAGGAAGAAAATCCATGCTCTCTTTTTAATTTTGAACAGAAATAAGAGGGTGCCATGTCTTTATGGGAAATCTTTAGCTTCTGCTCCCCAGTTTTGATTTTTCTGTGGCTCAGAAGAAGAACGGAGGCCAGTAGACTGGACTCACCATACCTCAGCTATCTCTCCTTCTGGGTTCTTATCAGATGTGAGTTTGGCCAGCTCAGCCCAGCACCAGCTTGCTTTTCTCCTCCACTGCTGATTTTCCTGAGAGCCCGGTAATTCTCAAGGTCAGACCTTCCCATGCAATGCTGAACTGACAAACCTAATCTCTCAAGCAAACAGGTTATTTTGCTGCAAAACCTCACAAAGAAAGGGGAGGGACATTTCCCTTGGCTTGAAATTTTAGCTACTTTGAGTCCAAGCTCACAGAGCTTCTCTATGCTTTTATTCCAGGGGGCCTGAGGGCAAAAAAGGAGGGCTTCCCATTTCTTACTGAATATCTCCATTTCCAGCCTCAGTCGGACCACTCAGAAAACACTCCCTCCAGTTTTTATCAGCTTAAACCTGGCAGAGACATGTGGTGTGTGAGAGGATGTAGGTTGTTATTCAGTGCCTCTGGCATATCATGTTAAGATGAAAAACACAAGTTTGCTACTTAAAGGGGAACTGTCAGTCCAAGGTCATCATTCCCCAGCAGGCCATGGTACAAGCCCCACCACAAATACCCATTCTGGGTGTGGGACAAGCGTCTGGTTAGTGTCTCCATTTGGAAGAAGCAGAGAGAACAGCATTTCCTCCAAATACCAGATCAATCATTTAGGAGCAATTCATCTTCTACTAAAATGATCACAAGTTCACAACTAATAAGACCACAGCTGCCTTTTTATGGTTGAGTTACCCACACACAACTCGGCACCGCATTTTAGGTCAGGTCACAACTGCGTAATAGGCCTCAGACTTGGCAGTTTCATGTTCTTCTTCTTTTCCTTGCCCAACCCACACCGAATTACATGCTGACCAAAGCTCCCCTGGAGTCACATGGAATGAGGATTTGGCTCCAATGATCCAAATTTGCAGCCCCAAATGGAGGCCTCCCTGGGCCGACTAAGTTTTTCCATTTCACTCGCAGAGGGCTGCCATGCTCTTTCCAGAGTCCTGTGCAGAATTCAGCCTGCATTTTCCTGCTGATGGTCCAGGTTACACAAACGTAGATAGGAGAGTCATAAGGAATGTGTCCAGATGGCCCTTAAACTATAGAGTTACCCAGAATTCAAGAACAAAATGAGACTGGATTGTTTACAGAATGAACTTGAACTGTAAGGAGTACAGAAGGAAATAGATCTCAGGGAAAGAGAAGAAGAAAGTAAATAAAATTTGGTCTTTGTTTCCCCTCTTTTCAAAATCAATTTTGCTAAATTGTTAATTAGCCTTGAAAGGATGTAAGAGCACTAGGGAGGAAGTCGATGTTAGCATTTTGGATATCCTGGCATGTATCATGTGTAGTCTCTGGGACATCCAAGATGACACAGACTGACATGTTGCTCCAGGCACATGCTCTATGTTACCATTATATTTGCGTAACTGATCCATTCCTGGCACATAAATCCCTGACCTCTGGGTGCCGAGGGATTAACATATCAGTCACGGTGTTCAAACAGTTGTCTTTATGTAGGTGGATGTTAGTTTTCCTCTTATTTGCCTCTCTCTAGACTTTTAGTCTGCTCTAATAATGTAATGTTCCAGTCAGCTAATGGGCATTGGCCTGAGCACCAGGACTTTGGGATTGATTGATGCTGCCCCTCTGTTTTTGCCTTCGTATTCCATTAGCATTCCACCTTAGGACTATTGCCATAGCTAAGCTCATGTGCAGAGTTGAGCACAGTGCCGTGTGCAAAAAAAATGATGCATGAATGACATCAAGGTGCTCCCACCATTCTTCTGGGTCCCATCTTATCATGTTGTCCAGACTTTTGCTTAAAAATTTGTAATGATGTATTGTGACTCAGCTTTGTGATATTTGCCTAAGGATGCTTCATTTAAATATTTGACCAAAATAAAGAACAAGAAAACAGAAAGGGTACAACTATCTGATGTTTCTCTACAGATATTCTCCTGATTTACACCTTAACAAGTAGATCCATCTATTTTTAGTTAGTTAGTTAGTTTGTTTGTTTCTTTACAAGAATCTTAAACTTAATCCAACATGAATTTATTGAGATCCAGAAACTGGAATAAATGAGGAAAGCATGGTTTTAAACTTCAAAGGACTGCCAATATGATGAGCATATGTGTGTATCAGATGGAGTAAGGATCGGGGATGGAGGGATATAGGGATGAGGAGTAAGAGGATATAAATAGTCATTGTTTTTAAAGCATACACAAAACCTACCAAAGAAGTGCAAAGTGCCTCGGGGTAAAAAGAGGGACAGATTACATCTGATGGAGGAAATTCAGGGCTGCTTTATGAAGAAGCTTATTCCCTTTCCCCTCACAACACTTCAGAGCATCTCTCCCCTATCTTTATTACACATCTTCTATCTGGGTTCCAACCATCAGCTTATTTCAATCTTTCTCTTTCCTGATCACAGTTACTCACCAACTCCTGGCCATTCTTCCACCTTCCCCACCTTGTGGATCTTGTCTCTTCTATCAGTTATCATCCTCAAACAATCATTTTACTAACGTCCTACTATTCTGGCTCCACCTTTCATTATCAGCTACCCACAGATGTACTCAGACCTTAACTTACATCACCACTCGAAATGGGTCACCTCCAATAATGCAAACCTAGAATCTATTCTCTGTTGGATGATACCCCTCATCCCCATGCCAGTTCTCTTGTCATCTTACATTTAACAAACTTATTTTTGTTCTTTGTTCTTCATTTTGTGATCTTCATTTTGTCCCTCGATTCTTTAAGATCTTCCCTGTCCTCCATGACCATTTTTACTTTAGTTGCCTTCTTCTCTAGCCTAGAATTTCTGGTTTGCCATTTGTTAAACAACGCATGTGCTTCCCAGGTAAACTTCCTTGACATGCTGTCATTATATTTGTGTCAACCTTCAACTACCATGCTTCCACCAGAACTTCATAGCTATGTTTCCAAACTTGTGCTGATCTCTTAACTACCTAACCCATCCTGCAATCTACTGCTTCAGATCATTACTCCTCTCCCAACAGTCTCACCATCATCCTTAGGAAAGGTCCTCTCCTCATAATTCATTGAAAAGGTATAGAGCAAAGCTGTTCAATAGAATTTCCCATGATGATGTCAAAGTTCTGAATATACACTGTCTAATATATCAGCACGAGGCATGTATAGCTATGAAAGACAGGGTGTAGCTACTGAGACAGAGGTACTAAAATTTTAATTCAATTTAATTAAAATTTAAATAGCAACATATAGCTAGTGTCTCTTCTATTGGACATCATTGATAGAGACTGGTGTTGTCCAATAATACAATTGTCTTATGTGTTATTTTAAGTTTTCTGATAAGTACATTAAAAAGTAAAAAGAAGCCAGAGAAATTAACTTGATAT
The DNA here is from genome assembly GCA_020662805.1 of Glaucomys volans. Taxonomy (NCBI): domain Eukaryota; kingdom Metazoa; phylum Chordata; class Mammalia; order Rodentia; family Sciuridae; genus Glaucomys; species Glaucomys volans. The sequence goes on along the minus strand of JAJEJO010000710.1, from coordinate 171,321 downwards.
AATTCATTAATTATATCATACTTTTCATCATTAATTATATCATACTTTTATATAATCCATATATTTTAACTCAATTTATCAAAATATAATTTCAACATATAGTATGTATAAAATTATTGATGAGTTGGGGCTATTGATGAGATTTTATTCTTTTTGGTACTGGGGATTGAACGCAGGGGCACTCCACCACTGAGTCACATCCCCAGCCCTATTTTGTATTTTATTTAGAAACAGGGTCTCACTGAGTTGCTTGGGGCCTTGTTAAGTTGCTGAGGCTGGCTTTGAATTAGTGATCCTCCTGCCTCAGCTTCCCAAGTGCTGGGATTACAGGAATGCGCCCGGCTATTGATGAGATTTTATTCTCCCTTTTCATGCTATATTTTTAATATCTGGTATATATTTTATCCTTCTAGAGGATCTTAATTCAGACACTAGATATTTTAAGAGAAATATGTGATCTGTATTCAAATTTTGTAAATTTGCCATTGAAAACACATCGAGTTGTGTCAAGCGCACTTAAAAAGTTTTCCACAAACTGGATCGAGTATTAGTCTTTCAATTCAATTTCAACTAATTTAAACTAAATAAAATTAAATTAAAAAAATTGTTTCCTCAGTCTCTTTAGCCACATTTCAAGTGCTCAATGGCCATATTGGGTAGTGCAGAACGAGCAGGTTGATGTTTTTTCCAGCCTTTAGGTTTCTCAATATATAAATATGTGTGTATGTGTACAAACATACACCACTGCACCCAGTTTAATATCTTGACTTGTACTCTTTTCTTTTTTGGGTTGCCTAAGGAGCATACGTCTTCCTTAACCAGTCCTTGTGTGGGCTCTCCCTGTCAACCTCAAAATCATGTTTATTACTTCACCTCCTTTTATTATTCATGTCATTGATATTTCTCCCCTTGTCCTGCCTCCTTCCCCTCACTTTTTTTTTTTTTTTTCATTCTATAAGCGAGCAGCATCAGCAATCACCTGGGAAGTTGTTAGAAAAGTAATTCTTGGCCCAGCCCTAGACCTATTGAATCAGAAATTCTGATTTAATGAGCTCTCCATGTGATCCTGATGCCTAGTGCAATATGAGAATCACTGACTTACCGAAAAGTTCTCTTGAGAGGTAAATGAAAACTAATAAAAGTGGTTACTTCTTTACAGGGTGGAGCATGGGACAAGTAGGATGGAGCTAAGGGTACAAGTGAGGTTTTTTTACATTGTGATGATTTGGAACAGTTTAAATGTTCAACCTGGACTTAAGAAAGAGAAGGACATTTCAAATATACTGATGACCTTTTTCTGCTTTGTTTCATTTGTCCTGAGTTGAATTAGACCTCAGTGTAATTTAAACTCCCTCTAGGTGATCCTATAAAGTGCAAAATTCACCATTTTTTAATATATTCAGAGTTGCACAGTCATCACTTCAATTTTAAAACGTTTTCGTCACCCTCCGACCAAACCTCATACCATTAGTAGTCACTCCCACTGCCCCAGCCACCTCCTAGACTTTTTATTATTTTTAAATTAACATTTTATTACTAGCAATTTAGGAAATAATATTACCAACCATCATATAGTTAGGCAAAACATTTTTAAGACATTCGTATTACATTTGACAATGCTAAAGTATCTCTCTGAGTCATAGATCTCTCTCTGAGAGATCTTTTTATTTATTTATTTTTTAGTTTTCAAAATACACAGTGTCTGCAAAATTTCTCCAACAATAGTCAGAATTGCTTTTGACCTGGAAGTGAAATAAGTCCAATCTCTCTCTCTCTCTCTCTCTCTCTCTCTCTTTCTATATATCTACACACACATATATATATAAATGATCTGTTCTTGTTCCTGACTACCAATAAAAGTTTCCCAGTGGGGTGCGGTGGCACATGCCTAAAATCCCAGCAGCTCGGGAGGCTGAGGCAGGAGGATAGAGAGTTCAAAGCCAGCCTCAGCAACAGGGAGACACTAAGCAACTCAATGGGACGCTGTCTCTAAATAAAATACAAAATAGGGCTGGGGTGTGGCTCAGTGGTCAAGTGCCCCTAAGTTCAATCCCCCGTACCCCTCCCTGCAAAAAAGTTCCCCAATTTACACAGGGGAGTGGGAGGCATGAAAATGAGCAAAGACCTTTCCCCAAACAAACCAAAAGGAAAAAAGTGGGGCCCAGAAGTTTCCCTGGCCTCAGACCATACCGAGAATCCTAGGAAAAGGCAAGGGAAAGCCACTAGGACAAAGGCAGAATGCTCAATTCAGCCTTGAAGGCATCTTTCCAAACACTGCCTCCCTTGATCTCCCAGGGCCAGAGGATGATAAAATGGTTTGTGGGCTCTGGCTGGTGCCACAGGGATGAGTGGCTGCACATGACCTCCCCCCCACCTCCCCGCTCCTCTCAGAGGGTGGCTTTGTTCTTCCCAGCCTCCAGGGCTTGTGTTCTGTAGGAGGCTAGGACAGTTTTTGTTATCAAGTAGACATATCAGTTTCAATGACAATCATCCTTCTCCAAAAAAAAAAAAGAAAAGGAAAAAGTTATTTCTCATGATTTCCTCCCTTGCTCTAAAAATGTAAGCTTTAAAGGGAAAGGAAGAAGATGTGGGTAAGTAAGAGGACAAGAATGTACCGACAGGAAAGCAAAATGAAGATCCTTAGCATCCTCCCTCAACGGGCCCCACAAAGTCTGTTTCCAAAACTGTGCACATAAAGATACGTTATTTCCTCGGAGTGTGCACCTAGAAAGTTCACACAGGTTGCTGCATAAAGAATCTTCAGAAGAAAGATGTAATGGACATCTTGGGTTGGGAGAGTGGGGGAGGAAGGCAAACACCACATGCAATGAAGTGAAATGAGAAAGGTGGAGGGAAAAATCCCTAGCTAATAGCATGTTCTTGCCTTCCTCCCTAACACAATGACACACGTGACTTAATGAAGCCAGGGAGTTCTGAGACTGATGTAAAAGTTCCAAAAAAAATACTCCGTGGCAAAGGCCCCTGGGTAAACGATGTCATTTCTAATTTCTCCAGTTCCCATGATTTAGAGCAGACCCGGGATCTGAAATTCACACCAGCTCTTTGTGCACTGGGGTCTGGGCGGCGAGGGCCCAGGCCTGGGGAACAGGGACGCAGGCTTCCTATGTGATTTCACCACTGCTGCCCTGCTTTGTCTCACGTTTAAAATAATTTGCCAGGTAAAAATAAACTTCTCAGAATCCTAGAGTGAAAAATGTACTTAACAATTCAATCCCTGTAAGTTTGGGATTGACAGAGAAAGTGGAGCCGAAGCTAATTAAATTACCCAATGTGTATTTAAATAGTAGTTTCACTAGCAAGTTTATTAATTCACATCGTTATCATTGTTATTATTACCACAACTGGTAAATTATGCTTTTCATGAGATAGCAAAATGTGCAGGCTGTTGGCTTTCATTTATACCCTACTTAGCTTTTGGTTTCTCTCCTGAGTACCATTCTTAGAAAGCAAGTCTCATTTGTCCTAAGTTCCACTTCTCCGAATGGCATGTCCTGAGTTATTTTTGTTTATGACTCTTTGGAAATAATTAAGATCTACAAGGGGTTTTTGTTTTCCTTTTGCTTTTGCCAGTAATTCTTACAATAGGAATATGTATGGTTCATGATGTCAGTTCCTTGCAGGGTGATTTTCCTGCATTTAGCTGATTTGTAAAACTTAGTCTCCAAGGTTCAAGTTCAGCGGAATCAGAATTGCTCTTTGTCTCTCAGGGACAATTTATTGTATATGCATAGGAGTTTTGTACCGCCAGAATGGGCCTGTGTTATTAAATATCAATTGCCAGTTGCATATATGCTCATTTGCCCAATAATTTTGAACAAATTTATGAAAACTTGACTGAAATGAGCAAAACTTAATGATAAAATACATCATGCAAGCATGCCAAGTCTTCTTGATTCAGGAAGAGCCTACCAAATTTTTGCAAGATCTTTCCCAAATCTGGGATAAAACAAGTTCTACTTCTAAAACTTGTTGCTGAAGTGTGATCAGTAAGTGTGTTGGAATTACCTGGGAGTTTGTTAGACATGCAGAATCTCAGATCCATCACAGACATACTGAATCAGAGTCTGCACTTTATCAAGATTCCCAAGTGATTCATTAAAGTTTGACGAGCTGCTGGAGGATGGAGGAGAGAGATGTCTTCTCATTCCACCGCCACAAGCAGCATCCTACCATTATAATTTTTTTTTGCATCAAACCTTGAAATAGATACTGTTTGACAAACTTAGAAATTATATTCTAAAATATATTCCCATGCTGAAAAGATGTAATGCAATTTATCCAAGATCTATCTCAAAAAATTAAACAACACAAATGAAACACCTATTGTGAAACTGTTCTATTCTACAGCTCATGCTGTTCAAACCAGCATGTGGATGGTCACTGGGTAACTGATTTCATCTCTTATGATACAATCACCTTCTTATGCCATGAGTCACCATCTGGCTAATGTATACTGAAAAATTCTTCAGGATATAGCAGGCTGTATATACTCCTTCACCTCCACCCTCCATTTTTTTTTTAAACAAAAAGGAAAAAGAAAGGATAAAATACTGCTAAAATTAAAAACAAATTAAATTTAAATGTTAGTTTTTAAACTAAACAAAAATTCAGTTTGGAATTACTCTCTTTCCTACTGTGAAGACCTCCATGAATTTCATACCACACAGTTCATTTCACTAATAACACCCTTGTGCATGTATTTGATGGATAACAAGTACAAAGTACTTCTGTATATGATAATATTTCTCTTTTAAATTTTATCTCAAATTAAAAATCAGTTATCTCTCCCTCACTCATAAAATATTTATGCAGTCTTTAGACTTTCAGTAATTATAAGTATGGCAAAATTCTCTGCATTAGGAATAAAATGTAAATACTCATACTGCTGCAGTTCTTGACAAAAAAGAATCCAAATTTCTTGGAGAAGGGTTCTCACTTTGGAATTATTTTGAGCATAGAAATGTAGTATTTCTAAAAAAGACCATCATTTTACAGAAATAGTTTTCCAAGTGTTTTCCACTCACTTCAACATACAAATAAAATGTTATTCATATATAGAAACTGTGATTCTTTTCTAAAAACAAATACACACTTTGGGTTTAAAAATTCCCTTGGTGAGGTGTACAGGAAGAGCCCTCACTGTGGTATTAATGCATTCTGAATTACTGTGGAGGACCTCCGGGAATCCCTACTCTTACTAGCATAAAAATAGTTGTTCTACTTCCTTCCCAAAGCACTTTGCAGAAGATGATACTTAACTAATGCAAAACTGATACAATCCATGACTATCTGAGGATGTCTTGATTTGATTTATTTTAGTGCTGGTTCTAAGGTGGTTGCTCTTTGTGACTCCAGCTGATCTTACATGTGCAGCCTGTCAATGAGGAAAAGCTGAGATGACTGTGGGGTTAGTCCTAAGGACTGGGAAAGGGCAAGATTTCAATGAAAGGCTATAGCTTGTGTGGACTGGGTAGGGTAACCCAGGGGGTGGTGCAGTGGGGGTGGGCAACAGAAAGGGAATTAGCAAGAACTTGAGGGGGCATTGGGGAAGAGTTGCTGCCCTTCATTGGGCCTGGGCAGTCTTATAGGATAAAACAACTCCTAGAAGTAGCAGAGCTTATCCACATCCACCATAGGTGGTGGAGGTTCCATCTAGAGAATTTGGGAAGTGAAACAAGTTCCAGGAAAAGAGATTGAATATCACAATCCCACGGGGGTGACTCTGAGAGGACTTCTGAGAAGACACCAGGAGAAGTCCTAGTTTGAGGCCTGGTAGATACTAAAAAGCTCTAAAAGTTTACTTTAGAGTCCTGAGATACACCCTCTCCAGTATCAAGATCTTAATGAGGGACTAGAAATCCAGCGATCCCTTTTCTCCAGTGGCTAAAGGTCAGAAAACAATCCAGTGTTGCATTCCCAAGGAGGCGGCACACTCTTGAACTCCACCAGCACTCATGGAGCTGGAGAAATACTGGTCCATCATAGAGCCTTCAGGACCCAGTAGTCGATTCGGAAGGGCTAGGATGGGACAGGAAACCAGCAAAAGCTATGAGAAGAGCCTGTGCTGTGCAAAATGAAGACAACAATCCACAGGAGGGACAGTGCGGTGAGGCAGATTCCAAGTTCTGCTAAACGGAGCAGCATCTTAGAGACCATGCTAACTAGGGAAGGAAGGGGAAAGGAGCATTCGTTGGTATACTCTGCATCTGTATCACTGGATTATCTGAAGGTTATGGAAAGAGAGCCCAACTTTTACAATTTTAGTATTTGTTGGAGATATCATTGTTGATGAAGTAGTTATTAAGAAATAGAAAGATGATTAAATAATACATGAAAGCATTTTGAAGATCATCAATATGTATGCACATATGAAAATTCATCCTCTGAAAGGAGAAATATGCTTTCAGATCAAGGCTAAAGGTTTTGCACTGCAAAAGCACAATCATTGTTCATATGTCTATCAGTTTCTGCAAGAAAACTTCCTGAAACAAGAAGACACGATCAGGCTCAGAACACAGGTCTTCAGGGTTAAAGAAGTTTTGAATTTTTTCCCCATCATTACCTACAGCTATTATGGCAAGAATCTAGGCATTTCAGTATTTCAATGTGCATTTGCTGGGTATATTATGAATGAAATCCTACATATATTTTTTTCACCTTGGAGTTTTGTCCCGATTAAGTGTTTTACTGGATTGAATTAAAATTTCATCAACTGTTTTGTGAAGACTTTTAAAATTCTTCTAGGAAGTTAGTCTCTCCTTTCTTGGGATCTCATGGCTTCTGCTTGTTTCTCTAAGTTATTTTCCTTCTGTCTATCTTGCCTATGCTCTGAGCTCCTTCAAACAGGGATTGTGCCGATATATATACTAAAGTTTGACAGTTTATGGCACAGAGAACATGGGATTTGATTTTAGAGAATGTGGGATTTGAGTTTCCAAAATCCAAACTTGCTAATCACATGTTTAAAGAATAATCCATTCATATTTTTAAAATCTTTGTGTGATTTAAACCTTTGGGCTCAAAGGTTTGTTTTTATTCATTTTTCTAAATGAATTTTTTACATTATAAAGATAGTATCGGTAAAATATAAAAGTGCAGAAATTTTAGGGGAAAAAGTCCCTGATATCACCTCACAGTCATGACTAATATTTTGGTATGAATAATGAGCATTCAGTGTTGTCTTGGATCCCAAATGACACTTGAGGTTGTCTTCAAGGAGTATTACAACATAAACAATGTTTACTATGAGAATCTGAGTGTGGCTCTTCTGTTTTAGTCCCTCATATGAGATATTTCCTAACCTTCTTTAGTGGAGAGCATTATAAAATTGTGCATGTTCATTGTTGCCAACATTGCTGATTGGTGAATCAATGAAAGGGTCATCCTCTTGCATATCTTGCACCTGTGTGAGTCTTTCTTCCGTAAAGCGCTCAGCCAGGGTGTAGTGGATGCATCTGCTTTACAAGTTAACTGACAGAATTTGTTTATAAACCCACTGAAGAGCTAAATGAAGCAAACTGCATTATCGTACTTGCTAATTACATTTCATTTCAGCTGAAAGCTTATTACAGATACAGCCTGAAAAAAAATTGACTTTTTAACTTTGTTTACATCCACTTCTGTTTCTACATCAGCCCCTAGAAGATGTTTTTCTTCATAAAATTCAGAAAGAGGATGAAAACAGTTGGCTGGAGGATGCTGTGGTGTTATTGGCTAACATCTTCCAGAATCATATTTGCTAGTAGGAAAAGGCTTTTATTCCAGGCATGGAGACTTGTCCTAAGGGACTTCTCAAACATTCAGAATGCACCACGTCTTCCACTTGCCTTTCGGTGGGGGGGGGGGTTACTCTTATGGACCCAAAAAGTAACTGGAAGGCAAAACAAGCTGATACCCAAAGCACATTCTGAACACTGTCATATCAACTAAGATGTGCTTGTCTCCTTCCTTTGACATCAAAATGCAGCACTGCCCAACATCTCATTAACTGCTAGCTATGTGCATAGTCCAGGACAGCAGGACCTGTGCTGGTCTCAGCTCTCACCTGTCCCTCAAAGAGCAGTTTGCTCCCCCCAGCATCTCCAGCAGTATAAAGGTGATCATTACTTACTACTATCTTTCAGAATGGTCACCTGCAAAATCACCCTAGATCTATCAGCTGTTCAGTTTCCTGCTTATTTATAGAATTTCTCTCTAATAAAATTAGACTCTCCCACCTTTATGTATCAAGGTTACTTCTTCCTCAGCTTCTCCATTCTCCCTCACCTACAGATGGAACTTCAGGAGGTTGGTGGCAAAGGCAGGGGGCACTGATTATCTAACATGACTGAGAGAAGGCTTATTCTCTTCATTTATGTCCAGATATTGCAGTTTTCAAGGTTCTTGGAAGTTTTCTGGGGGAACCCCCAGACCTCCAAAGCATTCATGAAGTCAAACTATTTTCCATTAAAATACAAAGGCATTATCTACCATTTTCAAGTATTGATATTTAAACTGATGGTGAATGTAAGTGCCAGCACCTTAGTCCAACTGAGGCAGTGACAACAGACTATGCATCCACAGGAAAAAATAAACCAGTGTCACTAAAGACTGTCCTTGATGAAGCAGTAATAATTATGAATTTTGACACATCTCGATCCTTGAATGTGATAATGAGAGGTGTATGTAACGTCCTTTGCTCATACTGAAGTACAATTGCATCTATGCGGCAGGTATTGAGTTGAGAGTTGAACTTACTGGGGTTTTTTTTGTTTTTTGTTTTTCCACTGAAAGCCATTTTATTTGAAAGAATGACTGACAAACTATGGTTATTCATACTTTGGTATGTGGCAGACATTTTGTCAAAAACGAACAAAGTGAACTTGTCACTTCAAAGAAAACAACTGACAGTATTTGTTGCCAACAATAAAATTTAAGCTATCAAGCAAAAATTAGAATTTTGGGAAATTTGTATCTGCCACTGTGAACTTGACAGCTTCCCAATATTTAAAGGCTTTTCCAATAAGACTGGCATGATATTAATGAATGTGATTGTTGGTACTGTGTTATGAAATGTGTCAACTTTGGGGAAATCTGTATAACTCAGCAAGACATTTTCTAAATGACCAGTGCATGATGTTACAAAATCAGACATGAATAAAGTGTCGATTCAAAGTGCAAAATAGACCAGTTGATTTTAATGTGTTGGTTTGAAGAACAGAGAACATTTATTGATAGTTTCAATTACATATTGCAATATTCATTAAGAAACTCCCACTTGTTGAGTTTTGGTGTAATATCAAAGAGTAATCATGATTATCAAAAAGGTATTAAAATCCTCTTTCCTTTTCCAACTACATATCTGTGTGAAGCTGATTTTCCTCATATACTTTAATCAAAACAATATACCTCAACAAATTGTGGAAGATTATATGAGAATCCATTTATCTTGTGTTAGGTCAAGAAATTTGCAAAAATAAGAAGTCGCTCTTTTCGCTAAATGTTTTTGCTTTCGAAAATAGTCATTTTGCATTAAAGTGTTACATTAAAACGTTGTGGGTTTATTATTGTTATTTAAGTATACAATAAATGTTTTTAAAACATCTGTTTTAATTTCTAATATATAGTAATTACCAATAAACATAACCCATATAAATTTATAGGAACCTAAAAACCAATATGCAAATATTGATATAAATATTTATATTAATATGTTATATAAGTTATATTAATGTAAATATTTATATAAGTATTATAAATAGAAGTATTATAAATAAAATGTTCTTTGTGGTTACCAATAATTTTTAAGAGTGCAAAGAGATTCTCAGACTAAAAATCTTAAGAACATCTGTCCTACATTCTTCAATGACTTGGACAGTAAAATTATGATGCCTTTTGCCTAATATTATGCTCTTACTTCATAACCATCTACACACATTTGCATTTGCACACATGGCAAAATAGATTAAATTTCTAAAAAATTTTCTTAATAAACAATCTATGTAAAGATGAATTTGTTAAATCTTGGGCTGTATAACTCAGGAACATATGTCCTAGACCACTACATTTTTCAGTACATTAAAAATAATCTTTCTTCCACACAAAAAGCATTAGGAAAGCAGATATCCATAAATTTTGATGTCACATTTTCATTTTCATCGAACTTAAAACATTTAAAAATGTTTCTTATTTTAAAAATATTTTTAGTTGTAGATGGACATAGTCTTTATTTTATTTACTTATTTTTTATATCTAAATATAGTTGTTTTTTAAAATTTTTATTATAGACTGCATTTTGATTCATTGTACACAAATGGGGTACAACTTTTCATTTCTATGGTTGTACACAATGTAGATTCACACCATTCATGTAATCATCCATGTACATAGGATAATAATGTCTGTCACAGTCTACTATTTTTTCTTACCCCAACCACTTCCACTCAATTTTCCATTACACCATCCAGAGTTCCTCCATTCTACTCTCCCCCACCCCTGTTACGTATCATCATCCACTTATCAGAGAAAACATTCGGCCTTTGGTTTTTGGGGCTTGACTTATTTCACTTAGCACGATGTTCTCCAACTCCATCCATTATGGGGTGCTGAGGATAGAACCCAGTGACTCACATGTACAAGGCAAGCATTCTACCCTAGGCCCCTTAAAATGTTTCTTGAGACTTGTTTGATTCATGTACTATTTGTGATTGTGTTTAATTTCCAAATATTTGGGAATATATTCCAGTTCTGTCTCATGTATTTTGATGCTTTTTTGTTAGCATTAAGGATTATATCTTCTTGGGAGAAAGTCCCTTTTTTCACAATGTAATGCCCCTTTTTATCCTTGATGATCTTCCTTGTTCTGAAGTCATGTTTATTTGAAACAAATATAACTACTCCAGCTATCTTTCTCCAATGCTTTACTTCTAACTGGAGTCTTTATATTTAAAGTGGATTTCTCATAGATTAATAGCTTGTTCCTATTTTTTCATTCCAACAATCTCTATCTTTGATCCATAGATTACATAGACTGTATTTAACCATTGGCATTTAAGGTATCTATTGATATAGTTACCTTATCAATATAAAGTATAATGCAGTTGGATTGATCTCTCCTATACTTATAATTTTCTTATTTATTGCTTTTTCTTTGGTTTGCATCCCCTCTTGTTTTGCCTTCCTTGGTTTTGAGAATTTTTAAAAATTTCACTTTATCTCATCTATTATTGTATCAATTTACTTCTTCTAAAATACTTAATAGTTGCCCCTAAATTTACAATATCCATCTTAACTAATGTAAGTCGACTTTCTCACAGCAATACCACTATCACTCAGCACAACTGTCTAATGACAGTCTAGTCCCACATTCTCTCCACTGTCTCTTGTGACATCGCTGACATTCATTTCTCTTGCAATTGATACATTACTAAAAATGTTGCTTCAAACACTTCCTTTAGATCAATTACAAGTAAGAAAATGAAAAGATCTTACCTTCATTTATTCCTTCTTTGAATTTTCTCCTTTCTTTATAGATCTAATTTTCAGACCTGTATAAATTTCTTCTTTCTGAGGAACTCCTTTCAAGGTTTCTTTCAGGGTATGTCTTTGGGTGATTGATTCTTAGTTTTTGTTTGCCTGGTAAAGTATTTCTCCTTCACTTTGAAGGACATTTTTGATAGTCATAGAATTCTAGACTTTTAAAAAAAAAAATTCGAGATCAGTGTTTTTTTTTTTCTTTCATCACTTTATATATTCAGCTCCGTCCTTGCTTGCATGGTTTATGATGAGACATAGCCTGTAATTCTTGTCATTATGTCAGCATAATAAGGTGTTTCCTCCTAGGCCCTTTGACTTCTTCCAGGTTTCTTTACTTGATTTGCTGCAGTTCAAATATGCTATGTGTAGGTTTTTTAAGAATGTTGTTATGGTTTCTCTTTTGTTTGTTTTAGCATTTATCTTGCTAGGTGTTCTCTGAGATTCTGGTTTTCAGTGGAGTTCTTGGTTCCGTCTGTGGTTTCTGGAGTTCTGTGGTTTTCAGTCTGTCAATTTTGGAAAGTTCTCAGCCATTATCATTTCAGATACATTCCTGCCCTGTCCTCTATTTCTTCTCCTTCTGGTATTCTAATCATGCAGGTGTTACACCTTTTGAAAGTTTCCCACTGTTCTTGGAGATTCTGTTCTGTTTTGTTTTTATTTTCACTCCTGTTTCTCTGTACTTCCATTTAGGGAGTTGTTACAGATCTATTTTCAAGTTAAACTGATTCCTTGGCCATATTGGGTATACTGAGAAGCATATCGAAGACATCTATAATTTATGTTACAGTGTTCTTCATTTCTAGCATTTTATTTTGATTTTTCTTGGACTTTTCATATCTCTACTTACATTATCCAAATATTCTTATATAGTATCTCCTTTATCCATTAGCGTTCTTAGCATATCACAGCTATTTTAATTTCCCTCTCTGACAATTTTAAAGGCTTTGTCATTTCAGAGTCTGATTCTTGGTGCTTGTTTTGTCTCATCAGATTTTTTTCTCCTTGCCTTTTAGCATGTCTTAGAATTTTTCCTGAAAGTCAGACATGTGCTGTATAATAGGAATTGAGGTAAATAGGCCCTTAGTATGGGGATGTATGCTCATCTGGCTAAGAGTTGGGCCGTGTTTAATGTTTTCTGCAACTATCATCGTTTTCTTCTTCTAGTGTTCCTGATTTCATTTCCCCATTTGACTACGGGCCTCCCTAAGCATCCCCCTCAGAAAGCATCTGTGTCTTGCAGCTCTCAGCTGTAGTCCACACTTTCAGTGGGGACCTGTTGGTGTGGGGGTGTGGAGGAAGGGGGTACTTAACATCTTATGATTACTCCTATCTTTTAGAAATGTTTTGCTGAGTTGAGAACTTCACAGAGCCTCCTCTTTGGTGAGATGGAAGACTGGAGGAAACTGGAGTGGAAGAAATGCCCTTCATTTATCTGGGATAAAGCTCTGATAAAGTCTTTTCCCCTGGACAGTTAATTCTTGGCTGTGGAGATCACTCTGATCATATCACAATAATTAGTCTTCTTTTCCTGTCAGAATCATGAAAGATATTTCTCATTTTTACTATGAGAACCTGGTAGTGTTCTTAAAAATAAAACCCATAGTCCCCTTAAGACATCAGATTGTGGCTTCTTTCACACTAACAGACTCTTACTTTTGATTTTGTTGATAAAGCAAATTGCCATGTTGGAGACCCTTGTCTGGTAATTTAGTAAACATGACCTCCAACAAATACCCTTTAAAGAACTGAATCCTACCAGAAACCATCTGCAACTTCTTGGAGGTTGATCTTCCTATAGTAGGTCCTTCAAGTGAGACCACAGACTATGGGTCAGCAGCTTGATTTCAGTTGTTTTGAAGAGCATGAAGTAGAGGATCCAGCTCAACCATGGGCAATCCACGACCCACAGAAACTGAAATAATACTTGTACATTGTTTTAAACTGTTAGTGACATAATTTGGTATGCAGTAATAGATAACTAATATAATATCTATCCAAAGTAATAAGTTTGACAAAAAATGACATTTAATTGAAATACGAATTTACCTATTCAACAAGGTTTTGTTTTTTGTTCTTGTTCTTATAATATGCCAGATCACTGAGCAAGACACTTGAGATACGATGGTAAGCTGAAACAGACACACTATAAAATCCTAGACTTAACTCCAACTGGAAATAATGGGATCCATATGCACAAAGTTATCTTCCTGCAAAAAAAAAAAAAATAATTTACTTAAGTATATAAAAGATGATTTAAAATAATGTGTTGAGAGGTATTCAGTGTCCCTGGATGGAAAGTCAGGGGACAGGAGCTTTACTGAGTGCTGCTGTACTCAGGTCAAGGCCTCTCTCAATAAATACTTGTTGAGTAAGGGAAATGCTAAGAAATAAATTCTTCCCAAATGAATTCATGAGCTGAATGCAATATTGGTAAACATCAATTGGATTTTATAAAAATAATTTAGAAATTCATTAGGAAGGTTATATTTATAACCATAAAAAGATTTGAAAATATTTCTGAACATTGTAAAACTACACTAATCTAGAATGATACTAGTCCAAAGAAACAATAGACAGAGCAATTGAATGAAACTTAAACTCTGAAATCAACCTCATACTCATGATAAAACCTCATCAATTAATAGGTTAGGCTACTTTTGAGTGTTGAAAAAAATAGAATTTTGGGGGGAAATAAATCAAGGTAAATCCTAAGTTCACACAAGTTAAATTTCATGTGGATTAAGTAATTAAATACAAAAATCAAATTTTTTGAAACAGATATTTATCTGACTTCAGTATGGGGAATGACATTCTAATAATAAAATGAGTAAAATAAGTAGTGAAATGCAATACAGAAAAATGATTAATATTATGCCTTTGTAAAAATGAAGTATTCTTGAACATGAAAAAAATAATCATAAGCAAAAAGGTAAACTTCAAACTTACTCAAATACTTATGACCAAGATGTCAAGAATAGCTAACTTCATCTATGAAGATTTCTCTGTCAATCAATAGGAAAAGCCTCTTGGCTTGATTTTAAAATTGGAAAAAAGGACATGAACTGATGATTCATAATAGAAGACATGCAAATGGAAACTAAAAATGAGAAAGTTTAATTTCAGTACTAATAAAAGATATGTTGATTTAAATAATGAGGTAGCATTATTTTACCTCTGAATTCAGCAAAATTAAAGAAAACACACATGGTAATACTTAATGCTAATGAGGGTGCAGGAGCTGTGCTTTCGTATATGGTTTGTGAGAGTTTAAATTGCTACAAACCCTTTGGGGAAAATATGAGTAATATATATCAGAATCTTCATAAATTCAAATACCCTTTGATTAAGTTAGGTCAGTTTGTGTGGACAAAGTTCTGTATGCAAAGAGGTTCATGGTAGTGTTGTGGTAGAAAAACAAATAAATAAAACAATGCCAAAATGATCCTACAACTTAAATTTCTAGGAATCTGGAAATGATTGAATAATTTGTTGAGACATTATATCCTCTGCAAATTAGGTTTTCAATGATGATATAAAATGCTTACAATACAATGTTAAGATGGGATAGAGAGGTAGGGGTGGAGAATGAGAAGTAGAGATTTTTTTGCATGTGTATATTCATGAATAAATTCTTCCCAAATGAACTCATGGGTTTAATATAATCTTGATAAATTTCTAATTAGATTTTATAAAACTAATTTAAAAATCCACCAAGAAGATCTGTTTACAACTCAGATGATTTAAAAAAAAATAAAAGAGTTCTGAACATTGTAAAACTATAATAATCCTAACAGTAAGAGCAGTACAAAGAAGTCAGTATGTACCTGGCAAATTTTCTCTCTCTTCATCTATTGGTCATCTGTCCATCCATCCATTCATCCATCCATCCATCCATCCATCTTATCTTTCACACACAAACTCAGAGTTGACAGTAAAGAAATGCTCCAAAAACCAAAAGGTTGCTGTGTTCTTCTGAATGTGAAATTATGGACAATTTTTACTTTCTAATTTGCTGTTTAGACCAATGTCTAAAATGTCCATAAATTATGCATTTTCTTTTAACAAATGTTAAGTCTTTAAATACAAATTGTATCGTATTTATAATTTCTATTAATGTGAACTTGAACATTTTCTTAATATTTTTATTGCTACTTTTACCAATAAAAGGGGTTTGTGCATCACAGTAAAAACAGGGAAATAATTGACACCTAGCTCCCATATTTCAGGTTCATTAGTTTTAAACAACCACAGAAAAATGAGATTCTATTAATTTTTAGTCTTCTAGGAAACACAATCCCATAGCCATCTTTGCTAGCCTGTTCTTATACTTTCTAGTTTCTAGTATTACAAAATTTCCACATTTAACATAAATATTTCAGTTCCAAAAAACCTATTTTTTTTGTTTTTGTCATTTCTACCAATAACAGAATCTTGACACATTAGTTATGGAATTAAGCACCTTCTATACTTCTGCCTCTGTAAAAATTTGCTGACATCTAGCCTCCCCTTTTCCATAGGATTTTATAATGATCGGATGAGTATAATGTAAGCACAAAGTGCTATAGAGGAACAAGTCATTGTTTAGATAAAGTATCATTGTGTACTCACTATAGACCCTTAATATATTCTTTAATAGCACTGAGCTCAATTTTGTTCAGTAAAGTATCTTCAATGTTTAATGTCAGTAAATATTAGCATATTCTAAAGATTTATTCATGATCCTTTACTCTTAACTACTTCTCCATAAAGTCCTAATTATTCAACCTCACCAAACAGATTTTTAAGACCTAAATTTCATGAATGGAACAAAACTACCCTATAGTCCTAAGAGTGGCAAGGGTTATCTACTTGACAAAGAGGAAAAATAAATGTCCTTGTATTCATTATTTGGGAATTTGCACAATCAAGATCTTCATATTTCTAGCTGTAGGTATTTCCTATCTATCAGATGCTTAATACAGTTGATTACTGTGTCATGTTTATTTCATAGTCTCCTCTGACAGTCTCCATGTAAGGCAAACATTCACATTCTGAATATTGCATATTTTGCTTTCCTCCTCTCCTCCTCCATGTTCCTTTCCCTCTCTTTCCTCATCCTGTTTAACTCCATTTCCTTGGTCTTCTTTACTGCTCACATTTTCCATGTACTTGAAAATAAATTCAATTTTATGAAGTCTTTCATAATTTCTTTATTCTCTCCTCAGATTTATGACTTACTTTTAAAATATTTAAGGTGTCATAATACATGCCTAGAATACATAAAATAAACACCAATCAAATAAGGGTAAAACAAGTGCGAAGTAGTTAAGATGATTGAGGAATCAGGAGAGAATAAAGGGCAAAAAAAAAGAGAAAAAAAGAAAAAAAGTTGGAGAAAAAAAAGAAAAAAAGTTAATGTGATTGAGCAGCTGAGTTTCCAAGTCAGATTTTACAAAAACATACTGTGAGCTAGAGGGCTATCTATACTGGTTAATGAAAGAAAATGTAAGCTTTAGTTTCTAAAATAGGATTTACCTAAACTTTTCTACAGATTATTTCTTTCTATGATCGATTTCTATGGAGATACTCTAGAACCTTATTACTGTATTTAAACATGTAATAAGCAGCTGCCTTGTGTCAGGTCAGGCACCAGGGGAGATTGGAGATACAGAGGGAAGACCAAGAAACAAACCTGCCCTCCAGACACTTATTCTGGAAAAAGACAACCAACGCATAGTTAACAGCATTGGTAGCAATAATAATGTGAATGGCATGATGGTTTGACCTTTTGCCATGCGGAGAATTACAACCAAGCTGGAATTTAATTAGGTAGAGAAAAGATGAGGAGTGCGAGGATAGGAAAGGGGGTGTCTCTCAAGAAGAACTTCTGCAGGAATTTCTGGGGAAAGCAGGAAGAGAGCCCTGAGAAGCCCAGAAGCCCTGAAATGCAGGATGAGTGTGGAGTGACTTGCAGACCTCACTGCAGAAGCATGAGGTCCTGGACATTGAGGGAAGGGGAGCCTGCACCAGGCCTGGAACAGTTCTGCACTGTGCTCAAGAGCCTAGAAGTTTTCTTATTTTGGAACATAAGGATTTTAAAGTAGAAGACATGCTTAGATTTGCTTTAGGTGGCATTGAAGAGGACAGAGGCCAAGCTAGAGATCTAAATTGAGACAGAAGGATCTCTTCACTCCTGTAAGGCAGTGACAGCAGATCAATAAAGGGGAGAGATCTGATTCAGGGACTCTGCTGCATGATCAGGCCCATTCTCAGCTCCATCCCAGTTCCCATGTTAGTCATAGAATCTTTTTTGTCTGTGTTTCATAATTTACCATTGGCTCATTCTCTTCTGGTAAGGACTTCCTTGACCCTACCTGAACCTTTGGTTTGGGGAGAATCAGGAAGAGGATGCATCCATTTCCAGGCCCTTCCATTCATGGTATTTGGGGCTTCTTAATGATCTAGTAGAAAACATGATTATCAGCTTTGGGAGTTTTAGAGTTTAATGGTTGTTCTTTCATTAAATTGATATTTTGAAACCCAGCCTAGTGTTTTCTAATTTTCTTGCTAATTTTATTTAAAGAGTAGTAGCAGGGGACATAGATTAAATGAAGGAAATCATAAACTGTTCAGAGCTCCTGAGGATTTAGAAGTAGCAATTCCTAAAGCTGAAGCAGTAAAATTCAACAACTTGCTAAAACATTGCCATATGAGGAAAAAAAATTAGGACCAAGGAATTAGTGTGCTGCCAGCATAGAAGATTATTTGTTAGCACTTGACTGGTACTAAATTTTATGTTATTGCTAACAGGAAGCTGATAACATGATTTCTGAAAGATTTTCAATGTTTGACAAATATATTTGCTCCTTAGTGCTTTGTACTTCAATTGTAAATATTTCCAGAAAAAAACCCTTAGGTTTCTTAAATAAATCTTGCTTATTTTTGAACCATGCATACATCCCTGAAGTTTTGCTTTTTAATATATGCTCCAAAGGCTATTCACATATGACCTATGCAGATAAATGCAAACAATAGGATGAATGTTTTTATTTTCTACTTTAAATCTTTCAGTTTAATATTTTGAATTTGCAACAATTATAGCCAAAAAGAGATTGGGAATTCAAATTGTCCTATTTGCATTCCAGTGGTTGGTCTAGCAATGCAATCACTGAACTTCAGCCTAACAGATTCTCTTCCTGCCTCCTTCAAAATGACCCATGATAAATGAGACCTGATAATCTTACTCACTTGCACATGTGCACCCCATCATTTGATAAGCCTATAGGATAAAAAGCCATTTTCAGATCTTGTTGCTTTGAGGAAAAGAATCACACTCTGGTTTCTTCTCAGTCAAGCATGTCCATCATATTGAATCTCAGAGGGACCAATGAAACCAATTCAGGTAAGGAGAACCCTACAAATGGCAAGATTTTTTTGGATGCATACTGCTAAATGTTGGGTATTTGAAATGAATAAGATGTTTCGTGTGCTCAAGGAACTCACCATTGGAGGTAAGGCAAATAAGTCAGCAATTACAGGTTCCTCATTTAGAACTGGATACACATACCTCACACTCCTAAACTAATTATCACCTTTTTTTGCTTACACAAGCATCTGAGAACTTAAAAAGTAATATGACCTTTGAAAAGTATTTACCTAATCCTTCACTATATTTCACATAAAGAAAATACTGATCATTTTTAGTACCTACTTCTTATGCATCAACAAAAACCAGCAGAGTTCTCTGATGTGTTTCTGGATTAATGTGTAGGTTTGACTAATTAACTGAGCAGGAGAAAGATGGATTAGTCAGTATACAATTTTACAACTCATCAGCAACTCCAGGGTTCCATTAGCTAGAGCCGGAACATTTCATAGGCACACTCTTCACCAGGACATTAAACAGGTTTTCTGTGATTTGTTTCAGAATGAATTTCTACTCAACTTTTTCCCTAATAAATGTTGTTCAACACATTTGAATATTTAAAAAAATCACATTAGGGTGTTAGATGTCATTTTAAGATAAACTGTCATTCTCTAGCCCAAAGCAGTTTTTCTACACCTAGTGGGTTAGAAGCCAAGGAGTTTGCTACCACTGGTAATCACCTACCCAGTGTGAGGGAGAGAGCATCATAGCTTGGTTGTACCTGGCACAAGAATCTCTTTGTACCAAGTGGGGAACCTGCAAATTCTCTCCAGCAGTTCACAGCTGAGGAGACAGAAGTATGTTCAGTCTGCAGGAACAAATGAAGCCCTCTCTGAACATCTGTTTTTTATTGAGACAGCAATTACTGGATAGCTGAGAGGGGAGGCAGGGAAGACATCCCAGCTCACTACAGCTTGAATATCTGAGCTGAGACATATATTCATATGCATTTTAGAATTGATATATCTTATGTCTCCAATGTTAATTTTTCCTTGATTGATTGTCTAGAAGACATCTAGGAATCTCTGTCAGCAAAACAGATCTTTTACAACTGTTTAAGCTGAAGATAACCTCTAATGTATGAATAGGAGCTTGTAAACTTTGCTTATGCTTTCGTTTTTCTGAGAAGACTCCTGGGAATGAATAAGTATTGTGGTCAGTTTAGCTCTATGCCATTCATGGTCCCAAGGAAAAAAATGCAGTGTTGTCACTTTGGAAAAGTGGCATATGTTTTCCTAGTAATTACATCTTCTCTGTTTACTATTCAAAAAATGCAGGTGTGGGTTTTTGAACAGTGGCCAAGGACAATGTGCCTGACTGGCAGCAGTTCCTAAGTGAGTCATGTTTCACTGTCTGTCGGTTTTTATAACTGTTTTCACTACTAATTTAGTTCTGTGATGCACTGTGCAATTAGTTCTATTATGGAAGCAGCTGTCTTCAGTTTTACAATGGCACTTTCCCCTTTGGCTTGCACAGAGCTTGTTGTGGTTCTGCTGATGTGATGATGGGAGTTGTAAAGTGGTACCTAGATGAGCCACAGTGGGCCCGGAGTCTCTACGCACACAGTATTCTTGTTTTCTCACTGCCACTCTAATGCAGTTTCCCAGGGCTAAGAAAAGAGTCACAAAGGAAGCTGTCCCTGGTCAGACACGTCCTGCAGAGATTGGTGAGCTGACCTCTTGTACCCTTATAATCCAAAATTCTATTTGTAAGCCATACATTATGTGAATGCTGAGGTGGGGAGGTATGGTAGGCAGAACAAAAAAATTGTATTGCATCCACTGTCAAACATTGAGCTATGATTTTTTAAGAACAAAGATGAAATCTAAATGCAGTAAATAGCAGTATATGAAAAATGAAAGAACCAGACTTAATGCTTGCAGCTAGCTGGAGTGTGATTATGCACGTTGGCTTCTCTGCTCTTTGAAAGAGCATCCTGTTCTTTTAGGAGTTTCCATGTTTTTTATTCTCAATCTCAAGTCCCTTCTGACACCCAGCATTTCCTGGAGACCTAGAACGATGTCTATATAAGGCTGTCTTCCTCTCATTGGTTGTAGGGCCAATGAAAGAGCTTTCCCTTCTGAGTATAACTACTTATCATATCTTTAGAACCTTGCTACTCAAAGTACGTTCCCTGGACCAGGAATATTAGTATCACCTGGAAGCCTGTTAGACAGAGGATCTTTGGCAGCACTCCAGACCTTCTGAATCAGAATCTGTATTTTAACAAGAACCACAGACAATTTGTATATACATTAAAGTGTGAGAAGCTCTGCTTTAGAACTATCATTTGCTCCCCAAAGCAATAGCTGGTTGTGTCAGAGAAACTTACTGCTACTAATTAGTAGATGCTAATGAGAATTGGTGTATTTTATTAAATTCAGAGTTTTTGTGATCAACTAAAATATATGGTTCTTTGTTTTTATTATTCTTCTTCCCTCTATAATACAAACTCTTTAAGAACAGATGCTTCCTCTGTTTTGTTCACTGTGGTATCTGCAGCAAATGGAACAGTGCTTACTACCTTTTTACCATTCAAAATAAATTTGTTGAGTTAAACAAATAAACAAATGATCCACTGTAGATAAAATGTGTACTCAGTAACGGAGACAGATCAAGTTCCATAATCTCATGGGATTGACTCAAAACCTTACCATATGGGTGCCTGGGGTGGGCATGTGAGAAAAATAGAGACAGGTACTACAGACTTTCAGAGCCATTGATAGCCATAGAGGAAACCTGGGCTGTCCAGGAAAGGAGTGGCAGCTCCTGATATTTGAAGAATGGCAGAGCTATCTGTCTTGTTGGAAGATGCAATGCATTCTAGTAGCGCCAAAGCATTCCTTGAGAAAACTCTCCCACTTACAGACTTCTGGAAAAGCTACCAGTGGGGTCCAGGAGGTTGAGATTTGGTGGGGTGACCAATTCATTGTGGCTTGCCTGGGATGCTCTGGTTTTACGACTGTTCATATTATGTTTTCAGAAACCCCTCAGTCCCAGTCAAATTGAGCCAGTTAGTCACCCTACTCAAAGATTTGCTAGAGTGTTATACCTGTTGAAAGCCCCTGTCAAAAGAGTGGAGAAATTGGGACCTTTAAATGACATTTAGATTTTTAGGGCACTTTTGTGATCAACCAAGAATGTCCAACAGCAGAAATTTACCTGGAGGCAGATCTCAAGACCACCCATGATGGTTGCTTAAACCCCATTATTTTCAAAAAGGAGTCCTTTAATTTTGCCTTGTGATGAATATGACCAGGAACAGATCTTTTATTCAAAAGATGATGCTCTCTTAAATCATTACCTTAGAAATCATGGTATTTTTAATCTAATGCTGCCCTAAAGGTACTAACATTTCAGTCACCTTGGAGGTACACTGCCCCAGGACCTAAGCCAAACCATGCCTTCACTCGCTAAGCCACATGGGTTATTGTCTTAAGTTACATGTACTTGCAGATATAACTTTGACTGCCATTTTCAAATGTACTCATTCAGTTCTTTTTTTTCTCCCATCCCCCAAACAAAAAGATGAATAGGAAGGGAAGTCATAGGACTGTGGTGTTATAAAATCAGGACCAGACTATTACACTGAAAAGTGCTTTGGTTCAATTAGACTACTTTTCCATACGCACTCTAGTGTTTTGATTTTGTCCTTTTATTTTTTTTATTGCATTATAGTTTTAGACAGTTGTGGGGTTCATTTTGACGTATTCAGAAAGGCATATAACAATTTGCTCCATTTCAATCACCAGTAGAACACCCTGCTCTCCCTTCTTTCCTCCCCCGAGCCCCATTGGTCTTCTTTCCATTAATTTATTTTTAAAATTGGTACATTATAGCTATACATAAAAGTGGACTTCACACTGTGATATATTCTTACATGCACATGGCATAATTTGGTCAATTTCTTCCACAGTTCGTTCCCTTCACCATCCCTCCTGCCTCCCCGCTAAAGCACCCTTAGGTTACAGCACTGTTTTCCCTTCTGTTTTCATGAAATCCCCCTTTTAAAGAATTCCTTATTTCTCCCTAGGTTCTGCATATGAAAGAGAACATTTGACCCTTGATTTTATGAATATGGCTTATTTCACTTAGGATGATGTTCTTCCTGTTACATTCAGCAAATGATATACTTTCATTCTTCTTTATGGCTGAATTAGACTCCATTGTGTATATACACCATATTTTCTTTATCCATTCATCTATCAAGGGACACCTAGGGTGGTTTCACAACTTAGTTATTGTGAATTGCACTGCTATAAATACTGATACGCATATATCACTACAGTATGCTGATTTTAGTTCTTTTGAATAAATACCTAGGAGTGAGATAGCTGTGTCCTATGGTGGTTCCATTTCTAGTTTTTTGATGGATCTCCATACTGCTTTCCAAAGTGGTTGTACTAATTTGCAGTCCCACTAGCGATGCATGAATATGCCCCACCCACATCCTTGCCAGCATTTGTTATTTATATTCTTTTTAAATTAATTTTTATTTCTTCTGATTAGTTGTACATGACAGTAAAATGCATTTATACATTTTGATAGATCATATATAAATGGAGTATATTTTCTCATATTTCTGATTGTACATACTGTAGGATCACAGCTATTTATATTCTTGATTTCCATTCTAACTGGAAACGAAATTTCAATATAGCTTTGATCTGTATTTTCCTGATTGCGAAGGGTGTTGAATATATTTTTCATATATTTCTTGGCCATTTGTGTTTCCTCTTATGAGAAATGTCTGCTGAGTTCATTTGCCTATTTATTGACTGCCCATTTATTTTATTTTTTTGGTGGTTAAGTACATATACTTTATATTTTCTAGAATTGATGCCGTGTTGGAATAGTAGCTGTGAAGATTTGCACCCATTATGTTGACTCTTGTCTTCATTGTTCCCTTCCTGTACAGAGGCTTTTTAATTTGAAGTCATACCACTTACGGATTCTTGGTTATATTTCTTGAGATTAAGGAAGTTGGCACTTGCATTAATATGTTGGAGTATTTTCCCTACATTTTCTTCTAGTGGTTGCAATGTTTCCTTTTCTAACTCCAGTTCTTTGGTTCGCTTTGAGTTTATTGTTGTGCAGGGTGAGAGATGGGATTTGTTTTCATTTGTATACATAAGGCCATCCAGTTTTTCCAGCACCATTTGTTTAAAAAGCTATCTTTTCTCCAATGTATGTTTTTAGCATGTTTGTCAAAGATCAGAAAATTGGATATATGTGGATCTTTATCTGTGTCTTCTACTCTATACACTGGTCTTCATAACTGTTTTTATGCCAATACCATGTGGCTTTTGTTATTGTACCTCTGCAGTATAATTTGAGAGCAGGTTTTGTGAAGATACCAGCTTCAGTCTTATTGCTCAGTTTGCTTTGGCAATTTTGGGTCTTTTATTCTTTTTCCATACAAATTCAAGGACTTTTTTCTAGTTCTGTGAAGAATGTCATTGGTATTTTGATTGGGATCACATTGAGTCTGTATATAACTCTTGGCAATCTGGACATTTTGACAATATTAATTCTACCTATTTAAGAATATGGGAGATCTTTCCATCTTCTGAGGACTTATCAAGTTCTTTATTCAGTGCTCTATAATTTTCATTGTAAAAGTGTTTCACTTCCTTGATTAGATTTATTCCCAAGTATTTTATTTTATTTTGAGGCTATTGTAAATGAAATTGTTTTCCTGATTTCTTTCTCAGCAGATTCATTGTTGGAGTATAGGAAAACTATTGATTTTTGCATGTTGATCCCCAATCCTCCTACTTTGCAGAATTTAATTATCAGCCCTAGTAGTCTTCTGGTGGAAATTTCTTTTTTTGGATTTTCTAAGTATAGGATCCTGTCATCAGTAAACATAGATAATTTGACTTCTTCTTTTCCTACTTATATACCTTTAATTTCCTTCTCTTGACTGATTGTTCTGGATAGAGTTTTAAGAGTTTGAATAAAAGTGGTTAGAGTGAATATCCTTGTCTTGTTCCTGATGTTAGAAAAATGCTTTCAGTTTTTCTCTGTTCAGAGTGATACTGGCTTTGGGTTTGTCACATATAGCCTTTATGATATGGAGTAAGTTCCTTCTACCCCTAGTTTCTTCAGTGTTATTATCATGAATGGGTACTGAATTTATTTTTTTTTTTTTTTGGTACTGGGGATTGAACCCAGGGGCACTCTACCACTGAGCCACATCCCCAGCCCTATTTTTGTATTTTATTTAGAGACAGGGTCTCACTGAGTTGCTTAGGGCCTCGCTAAGTTGCTGAGGCTGGCGTTGAACTCGCGATCCTCCTGCGTCAGCCTCCCAAGTGCTGGGATTACAGGCGTGCGCCACCATGCCCGGCTTCCTGGGTACTGAATTTTGTTGAAGGCTTGTTCTGTATCTGTTGAGGCAATCATGTGATTTTTGCCTATTTCCGTGGTGAATTACATTTAACAATTTAGGTATATCAAACCAAACTTGCATCTCTGGGATTTAACCAACTTGATCATAGCATATAATCCTCTTAACACATTTTTGAATGCAGATTGCTAATATTTTATTAAGGACTTTTGAGTCCAAGTTCACGTTGTCTGTAGTTTTCTTTTCTAAATGATGTTAATTAATGACGGTCTATAAATAGTCTCAGTTCAGCATATTTTCCATGAAGCTATTATCATGGTGGTCAGTGGTCACTATTTAAAGAACAGCATTATTCAAAGTTGGACTTCTCTGGATTCAAAAATAGGTTTTTATCAATGAAAACCATCTAGGAGTCAAGTATTTTAATTTATTCCTTAAAATAAGTCCAGAAAGATATTATATAGAAAGTTTGAGAAATAGTGGGGGAAAGGAAATAATTTTAATACTATTGTTCTGAGACTTTACAACTTACAGTTTTATTACAACTGTTGCAATTCAATGTTTATTTGGTCTATCTCAAAATCTCTGCTGTGAAATACTATTGACAGAGAGAATGACATCAGCAAGATACTGGAACAGGAGTTCTGCTTTACTCTTCTCCAATAGAAATCCAACTAGCATCTATCTACAGGCAAGAATACCATCCTGAATACCCCAGAACTCAGGAGTGAGACTGAATCACCCCTCCGACTGCAGAGAAAGGCTGTGATTAAACTGTATGAAGAATAGTTCTCTTTAACATGCTGCCCCTCCTGCAAGCAAACAAGGGGCCACACACAGAGCATTCTCCTGAACCCACAGTTTCTGCAGTGGGAAAAGTAAGTTGGAGGCATACAGTCAAGTTTCCCCCACCATTCTGGGATCTTTCACAGGAGGTTCAAGTCTATCTCTAACCACAGGCAACCTTGGAAGTAACAGTAGGGTTAGACCACCTGGGATCAATTATAAATAATGAAGATGGGACTTGTTATTGGTGAAATGGGCAGGGGTTCCCAGTGGGTCCAGGGTCCAGGTTCTTGGTGACCGAGCGAAGAATTAACAAGAGCGAGAGGTTGGCAGGCAAAGCCAATGTTTATTGAAAGTGAAAGTAAGCACTCTGGGAGAGCAGAGTGGGCTGAGCTGTCAAGTAGCTCAAGGCAATGCCTACACAGTGGAGCTCACTTTTATAGGGTTGTGCTAATTCTCCCTGCTTGGGTGGATCTGGGGTTGATTGGCACCTTGATTGACAGCAGAATTTGACATGATTTCTTCTCTATTGTCCATGTCCTAAGTTTCTTTTTCCCTCAGAAAATTCATTGGGAGAGCAAACTGCAATGCTAATGATATGTTAACTAGCAAGAAGTAGACTTTAGGTCAGTCCCTCAGGCTACTGTGCATGCCCAAGTTAAGGAACATTCCTTTAGGGGCTTGAATTCCTCTTGCTGTCTTCTAGTTTCCTTCCTTTACCTGCAAGATGCCTCAGTTTTCATTTATAGGTGGAGTGTTGGGTAGGGTCTGAGGGCCCTAGGTGGAGCTTAGAGCCTTAAGGAATGGTACTTACCCATGCTCTACCTAATAGGACTCACAGCAACCAGCATACAGATCTTTACGATTGCTCTGCCTTCTGGCCAATGGAATCATCACAGCAGAGAAACTGCCAGCGCAGGCATCCATGCTGTAGGACAACACAGTGCATGGGGCTTCCAGGCTCCCATCTTTTGACCGCTTCCCCAATCAGCCTGAGTACTCTCATTAAGTCTTCCCCAGGTCTAGAGGCAACTGTAGGACCTGTGGAGAGATCATCTAGCCCCACCCAACACTAGCATGGAAGAGTAACCCAACTAAGATTCAGTGCTTGGCTAAATTTTTCCCAGACCAGAAGGCAACTGCAAGTCAGCAATTACCCATGAAGGGATCATCTGGCCTTGCCCAACCCTAGCAATGGAAAAGTGATCTAACTAAGCCCTGGTGTTCTCACTAAGACTTCCTCAAGCCAGAAGGCAACCACAGGACAGGGATTACACACAAAGGAAGCATCTGGCCTCAGTTGCTGAGAAGCCCCAACACACCTTGGTACTTTACTTAAGACTACCCCAGGCCAAGAGGCAAGTGGGAGTCCACTGCGGATTATAGCATTTACCCTGCCCATCCCATGTGGTCAAGAGGCAACCCCAGAGACCTCACCCAGCCTCAGAATCTATCACACAGTCCTGTCCAACTACAGATTTCAAACAACTCCCCTCAGTCAGAAATACCTCCAGATAGTAGTATCCAGTCAGTGGTGTCACAAGACCTTGGAGAATAATCAGCATTACCAATTGACCTCAGAGCACAGGAAGTAACTTAGTCTAATTATAGAACTCAGCACCAAGGTTTTCCCATTCAGGATTGCTACCAGCTAGCCCATTTGCAATCTCAGTCTAGACTAAATAGTAAAGGTTTATTACCACCGAAGAACCCTTGCCAAAGCCAGAAGGGGTGACCATCTCCTCAAATGTATAGGCATCAAAAAAAGACATAAGGATCCTGAAAAATCAGGGCCAGAGGGGCAAAAAGAAAAAAGAATGAGAAAGAATGAAGAAAGCTTATGAGAATTATGGGTCATCACCAAGTGGATTAACCTTTGCATTACAAGCATTTCTAAAGGAGAAGAGAGAGAGAGATAAAGGCCTAGAAATTGCTTTTAAGAAAATAATGGCTGGGGCTGAGGTTGTAGCTCAGTGGTAGAGCACTTGTCTGGCATGTATGAGGCACTGGGTATGATTCTCAGCACTGCATATAAATAAATAAATTAATTAATTAATGTCCATTGACAACTAAAAAAATATCAAAAAGAAAAAAGGAAAAAAGAAAAAAGAATGACCAAGAATTCTCCAGAGCTGGAGGAAAGATGACAATAACCAGGCACATAAATCTTAAAGGTCATAAATCAAATTTAGGGGAGATTCAAGATGGCGGGCTAGAGGAAGGCTGCATTCCTACTTGCTCC